>MU034426.1:0-99286 GCA_012184565.1 Aspergillus floridensis
AAGATATAAAAAAAAATAGAAGACTATACAGTATAAAAATAAAAATAAAAATAAAAATAAGAATAAAAATAAGAACAAGAATAAAAATAAAAATAAAAATAAAAATAAAAATAAAAATAAAAATAAAAATAAAAATAAAAATAAAAATAAAAACAGAAATAAAAATAAAAATTTTTATAAGTCTAATAATTAAAGATAAAGATAGAATTTAAAAGAAAGTATCTATAATAAATTATAATTAAAATCTTAAAATCTTTTTTTTAAAAAAAAATCTAGTATAGATTATTAGTAAATCTTATTAGTATAAATACTACTTTCTTTTAATATAGTTAATTATATATAAATTTAAAATAAGATTATTATTATTATTAAAAGTATAGTTCTGCTGCTAGAACTCGGATATAGTAGATATAATATATTTTATATTTACTAAAATATTAGATAGTAATTATATTTATAGAATATATATATTATAATAGTATAACTACTATATTTATAGTAATATAATATTTTAGATTTTATAGATATACTAAGATTTATATTTTAATAAATAAAATATATTTAATCTACTATATTCTAAAAAATCTAAAGTAATTATTATTATAAAAAATAAAGTTACCTGGAGAGTATTTATTAAATATATAATTTAACAGTTATAAACTAGTTTTTTTAAATATATTATAATAGTTATACAGAATAAAAATCTATATAGATTTGTTTATTTTTTATAACTTCTAATTTTAATTTTTTAATTAACTATTATATTTAATTATAAAATATTTTTGCTATTATATTATGCTTTTAAAAGTCTGGATTTTATAATATTAAATAAGATTTTATCTCTATTTTATTAAATAATAATTCTGTTTATATCTAAGCTTTTTGAGATTTTTATTAATATTAGTATTTTAATAAATAGTAAATCTTCTAATAAATAAATATTTTTTAATAATTTTTTTTCTAATAAATTAGAACTTTCTTTTTTGACTAGTATTTTAAAAAAAAATACTATATATTAGTATTAATCTTTTTTTTCTTTTATAATATATTCAGCTTAATCTAAATAAAATCAGAACTTTCTGTATAAATTTTTTATAGATATTAGCTTATATATATTTTTAATTTATAGAATTTTTATTTTTGAAGTTTTTAATAGTTTTTAGTCTCTTTATTTTTATTACAGAAATTTTAAAAAATAATTATAAAATTTTATAAAAGATTCTACAAACTGTAAATACTCTTAAAAAAATCTAAAATATTTCTAAAATACTAAATATATTAAAGAATTATATTAAATAATTTCTACTACTATTATTAATAGAAGAGTATAAAATTCCAGTTAATCTAAAAATACAGATATTAGTTTTATTAATATATTAAAAAAATCTAGTTAAAAATACTATTATTTAATATATCTTCAGCTTATCAGAGCTCTGTTATTTTATTTTATTTTTAAAACTAAAAACTAAAAAGATATATTTTAAAATAGTAGAATATTCTAATAATTCTATTAAACTTTAATATTTTTATATATAGAGATTATTATTAATTACTATATCTAGTTAATATACTATTTTATTAACTAAAGATTTGTTTTTATTAAATAACTTTATTAAGTTTATTTAATAAAGATAGGAATATAGTTTTTAATCTTAATATAATAGAATAGTTTTTATAGAGTATAATTTTTATTTATTATTATTTATAAAAGATCAGATTATTCTATTTATCTAACTAGTAATTAAAAAATATCAGCTAATTAAATTATAAAACTAAACTGTATATAAATTTACTTTACCAGACTTTTAATTATTAAATAGATTTTTATTAGTTAAAGAACTACTATTTAAAATACTAATAAGTTTTATTTTATATTATATTAATTTTTAGTTTTTTTATATATCTTCTAACCAGCTTGATAATATAGTTATTTTTTTTATTATTAATCTTAAGTTTTATAAGATTTATTTTTATATTTAGATATATCTATTCTAAGCAGAGCTTAAGCTTTAATTTTTTAATTAAAATTATTTTATATAATTTTTAAATTAGTTAGATATTCAGTCTATTTCTTTTCTATTCTTTATTAATAATTTTGGTATATATCAGAATATATATAAAATATTAAAAGATTTTTATCTTACTTTATTAGTATTTTTATATTAAAAATATTATTATCTAGCTAATTTTTTTATTCTTATTCTTAGTTTTTATAGAGCAGAGTTTTAGAATATTATATTTAATTTTAAAACTAATCTTAAGACTACTGTAAAAGATTTTTTTAATTTTTTTTATAAAAGATTTATAATTATTATTCTATTTATTATAATATTAATTAGAGATATATCTCAGCAAGTTAAAAATAATAGTATTTTTAATTATAATATTAAATTTAGATACCGAACTTGCTATTATCTATAGTATAAAAAATATATTTCTAATTTTAATACTATTTTTTATAGTTGCTATTATCTTTAGATATAGTTTTTTTAAAAGCAGAATACTTGCTATATAATATTTTAAAAATAGTAATAATACTTTGCTATAAAAAATATATAATTTTATTAATTACTAGTTAAAATTCTTATATTAATTCTAGATCTTATTCTTAGTCAACTATATAATATTCTATATTTAGATTAAAAAAATATTAGATTATATTTATAAAAATATATCTAATATATTCTTATATCTATTAAAGTTAATTAATATTCTAATATATTATAAAAAATAGTTTAATCTATATACTGGCTACAGCGACTAAGTTTAAAATATCTAAAAATATAGATTATATTAAAATTTAATCAGACTTTTATTATTTTATTTATTATTCTTTAATATTATACTAATTTATTCTAATTCTATACTAAATATCTTTAATATATAAAGCTAATAATACTATTTTTTTTTCTAAATATTAAATTTTTATTAGATTTATTTTAGCTAATTTATATATATACAGCTATTATAGCAGTAATTATTATTATTTTAATTAATTTCTATATTTTAATATAAAATCTAAAAAAATAAATTATATATAGCTATTATATATTTTAATATCTTATAATAATAGTATTAAATATATCTAATTAGTAATTAAAATAATTTTATAATAAAAATATATATATTATTTATAGATTTTTAGATTATATTAAAACTTATTATAGACAAGTTATTATATATATCTAATAATAAATAGATTTAATATATAACTGCTCTAATTATTTATATAGAATTTTATTTTAATCTATTTACTAATAAATATAGACTATTAATAAATTATAATATTTTATATAAAGAGTTTAAATATAGGTTTATTATTTTTTAATATTATTATTTTAATAGTTAATTAATTATATTTAAGTATTTTTAAGATTTAAATAGACTATACTTTACTATTTTAATTTATAATCTATTTTTTTAAAATAGATTAATTACAACAAACTCTATAACTTAGATTAGTAAATATATAGAATAATATATATTTAGATTATTTTTAGATTATTTAATAATTATATTAGTTATATTTATAGTTTATTTAGTATTATATTCTTATTAATAAGTATAATATATATTAATTTTTAATAAATATATAGTTATTATTTTTAAATATTCTTTTTTTAGTTTAGTAAATTCTATTTATATTTTTTTTAATCTATTAAAATAAATATACTATAACTACTCTAATTTAGTATAATTTATCATATTTTTTATTCTATTCTTAAATAAAATTATTATTAAAATAAATATTTTTTAAATTATTATAAAATTTAGTAAAAGTTTTTTTTATATATCTCTATACTAAATACTTATCTAGATATTTAAAAATTCTTTATATTAAAAATTTTATTTAGTATAGTTCAGATTTAGTATTTCTATACTATAGTATTTAATATTATTTTTAATAAAATAGATTTCTATTTTTTTTAATATAGTTTTTATAAAAATTAGATTTTAATACTACTTTATTTCTTTCTTATTATTTATATTTTTTTAATTAGATTTTTCTGGATTTAAATAATAAGATTAGCCAGATCTTTATAGTAGATATAAATAATAATTTTAAATATCTATTAAGTATAAGTATACAGCTTTTATAGTATAAATAAAATATTAATTTTATATAACTATTTATATTAATAGATTTTTTATTTATTATTTTTATAAACTATTTTAAATATATTACTCTGTGTTAATAGATAGTTTAAGTTTTATTATATATTTATAATCTAATTAGTATAAATCTATCTTTATATAAAATTATAACTATTAAAAACTCTGTAATATATTATATATTTAATAGTATTATAAACAATTTAGTAGTAAAGTATAGTTATTAATAATAATTATTAGTAAGTAATTATATATTTTAGTAGTAATATTATAGAATTATATCTATAAATTATCTTGCAAACTTACTGCTATTTTATTAAAATCTAAGAAAATCTTAGTAAAACTAATACAGCACGTAACAAACTTTAGTAAACTATTTAATATAACTGTTAACAACTGTTGAAAACAGATGTCTTCTACTTTTAGAACCCTCTGCTAAAACCACCTTAGGCCACTATGAGATGAAGATGTTCAGTGAACTTGGAAGTCGAGGAATGATTGAGATACTAATAATGTCAACTGAGGAGTGTCTTTATGATCACCCATCTTTCTTTACTATTTCTCTCCTTTATATACAGTGTCTTCAACATGCGATCATGAGATGTAGGGCTTTATGGTGTTTGGGACAAGCTCAGCCTCTCGCAAGATGAACCCCCTTTTCGGACTAGCGGCGATGTTAGTCATCCACCTCCCCCCTTCTTTTCCAGTTGGGCATTGACTCAGCCCCAAATCAACTCCCCTGGCCATCGATCGTAGAAACCTCTTGGCACGCAAGATGCAACCGGTTTAGGACTAAACTTACTCTTAGAAGGTCAGCCTCAGTCTTCTCCACTGAAGTGGTTCATCTCAGCCAGCTCGGATTAATTCTTTTGTCTTGTCTACACCGACTGAGTTAAGATAGCGGTAGCGTCACGGGGCAATTCAGGCCCCACTCGGGAAGCATGGTTGGAGTCGCCGGAAAGTCCAAGGGCTGCAATACCTGTCGAGCACGAAAAATAGCGGTAGATGCCTATTTATCCTCCATCGTTGTCTGGACACTGAATGTCTCGAGTTAGTGCGACCAGCAAAGACCGGCATGTGCTCGATGCACTCGATCTAATCGAGTGTGTGGCGGGTATGAGCGGGACAGGGTCTTTGTCATGATGCAGCCAGGAGCGAAGAAAAAACATGTGTATCTCAAGTCTTCTCCCTCGCCGTCAGAATCACTCACTAAGGGTTCTCCGCGCTCCGTCGAGACATTGACACTCTCACTTGGTGGGGACGATCAAGCACTCTACCCATTCACGGAGAGGGCCCCGGCTTACACGCTGCTCCAGAGACAGAACGAGAGCCATAATCTGGTGTTGTCTTTTCTCGCGAATTGTTTCCCAGCAGAATGGTCCACATCTCCGTTCAGATCGTGGATCACACTTCTTGCAGAGCTCCCCACGGAGGCTAGAGCCCTGGAACTAAGCGGTGCCGCCCTTGCAGCCGCGGCAGTCGGACACAGATCTAACAATTTTGCATTGGTCCATTACAGCCACAGCCTCTACACCCGAGGACTTCAGCAACTGCAGCGTGCGCTGTGGAATCGCAGGCTTGCCCAGGATGATGCAACGCTGGCTGCTTGCATGGCTCTAAGCCTGTACGAGGCAACGGAATGCCCGAATGCCGGATCAGAGGGGTATTTTGGTCATTGTCAGGGCCTTCTTGCCTTGGTGGAAGCGCGTGGGATTGAAGCCCACTGCTCCGGTCCGGGCCACCAGTTGTTCCTCGGGGTCCGAATTCCAGGGGTAAGTTCCTTGCTAGCTGGGTCCCGAGCCAACAAGCGATCTGAAGGTCTCCGTAAAACTCACCTGCTTGACCACAGATCATATACGCCCTGGAAAACCACTCTTCGAGCTTTCTATTCAATGCTGCGTGGATGAACCAACCGTGGGGCCAAATTCCGAAAACCTCCTTCACGCAGGTAGTCGATTGTCTCGCGCAGGCGCCCGGGATTCTCCAGCGGGTGTTTCTCTTACCCAGTCTAGGCCCCGACCAACAAATAGAGGCCTGTTTCCAGCTGATCGCGGAATGCTGGCAAATCGACGAGAAGCTGGACATGATCTATGCTGCCATGCAGGGTGGCAGGTCAGATCCGCTCTACTGGCCAGTTGCCTCGAAAAGCCCCCCTCAGGCAGCAACCGAGCATATAGAGCACCTTTTCCCGTTCGTTTTCCACTTTGCAGACTTCGAAACCGCAGCGATGCTCATCCTGCTGTGGGCGGTGCGGGTCCTGCTGTGGTCGGGTCTGTGCAATTTGTACAATGGCATGTTTCCGAACAGCTGCATGCTACCAGCTGATGAGCCAGTGGGGCCACTTCGGGCCCTAGGGCATCGGAGAGAGTATGTCTCCATGGCCCATCATGTCTGTCAATCGGTTGAGTACCTGATGCAGGATAGATTTCTGCTTGCGGGACCGCTGTCGGTCACTCCGGCGCTGGGAATCGTGATCGACAGTCTGCGGTATCAGTTCGGCCATGCCGCGGTGGTTGCATGGCTACGGGCGGCTTTGGACCTCGTTCGGCAGAAGGGGTTGGGAGTGTTGGAGCATAGTCGTTGATTTGTCCGATCCGTTCGTAATCACGGAATGTACGTATTGTACTATGTTGCACGGGCGCATATAACATACAGGATACCCGGCCTTGTTGTAGGCTTATCAAAAGATCAGCCCATTGATTATGTAACCAGTGATCAACAACGTATCAACCTTACTGTTTTCTTGGTACCAATACAGTTTGAAGGCTATGGAAAATAAGAGCCGTGTTGGATGTAACTGTTGTTTGCTAGGAATGGGCCTTGCATTGTCGTTCACCGATCGTGCCAGCTGCGCCAGCTTAAGAGCTCCTGTATCGTATCGCGAGAGAGACTGCCCAGAGTTTGTGACCGCTCTCAGTCGAAGGCGCCAAGCCCCGTCTAGATGTGGAACCAACTCTAGTTGGTAGTTGGCATGCGCAGTCCAAACAAGTGGATTTGTGTTGATGACCGCGCCGGGCCGGATTTAAGGCTGCGCAGGGAAAACCAACTCCGCCTCGCTGACACTGTCGTCAACCGTGAATTGAGATGCCACGGAATGCGTTACGAAGCCCTATGGCATATAAGGTGTCTGTCGCCTGTGAGTGCGGATCAAGCGAAGCCATGAAAGCATAAATATCGAAGGCAACATTACTCAGTTCCCTCTCTGACCCTGGTATCCCGACTTCTTCTCCTCCTCTTCTACCCGAGACCGGCAAAAAATGGCGACAAGAGTCATTGCTGTGACTGGTAGTGCTTCAGGTATGGGCCTCGCAACGGCTACCAGCCTTGCCAACAGTGGATATCATCTGGCGCTCTGGGATACCAACAGTAGCCGGCTCGCGGAGGTCGCAAACTCCCTCCAAGACCAATGTTCGGGTACTATCTTGGCACAGACTGTCGACGTTTCGGACCGTTCTGCGGTCAAGGCTGCTCTTGCGTGGTCTTACCCTACGTTTTCTCGCAGATTTCTCAGAGACGACTACAGTGGAGCTATCGACACGCCCATGTTTCATCAGGTTAGGAACAACGCTGGTCTTTCTTCCTCCGCATCGAATACGCCGTTTCCTCGGCCAGGTCAACCGAGGGAAGTGGCAAATGTTGCGACGTTCTTGCTGAGCGAACAGAGCATCTATGTGACAGGGGCAGTGTGGAATGTTGATGGGGGCGCAAATGCTTGAATGCGAGTTGTGTGTAGCGACATCAAAGAACTCTTTTCGGCGGAGTACAATTCCTTCATATCCTGTTGATTTGGAAAGGATATTGAACCTCAAGAACAAAGTCTCGTGATTGACATCACATGTACTATAACTCTCTTGCGCCGACCTGTCGAAGCTTCCACATCAATTCAATCGATGCAGAGGAATTCAATTACTCTGGATATCGATGCTATTCTCAATCCATCCATCCTCCACCTCTCTGGGGTGTTAGAAGCCTTTCTATGATTGATTGAGTTGTGAAGGTGGAGACCGTTCGGCCAAGCTTCCTTTTTTTTTCGCCTCAGCTGGTTAGGCATTTTAATATTTTTTAGCAATAAAATAGTCGACAAGGCCGAAAGCGAAGTGGTGCCGGAGTTCGGAAGTTTATGAAGACATGACTAATTTTCCAAAGGAGTGCAGTTACATACGAATAGCAGAGCATTCGTCCTATCTGGCGCCAAATTCAAGAGCCTCCTTCCTGTACCTATTCGCCCTGTAGCACGTGGACAGTTCCAGACTCGCATCAGACTGGGTCCGCCTTTACTCGGTGGTTGGATTGACAGTTCGGCTGAGATCGGCATCCACTGATCTCGATCTCTGGTTCTTGGCACCCCAGTACACTGGTGACGCACGAGAGTATTTGGGGCTCGGATCGTTTATCACTGCAGTTGTGTGCCGGTGCTCAATACGGTAGCTGTTTCTTTAGTAGCCACAGGCTTCGAAGTCATTGCTGGACACCTTAAACATAATCCTTTCAATGGACGAGGTAAATACTTATATACTTATGCTATTGTTGAGGCAGTAGCTTTCAGTCCACTGACTTCACTCAGCACTCAAGCCCATCTGGCTACGGATTAAGTCTCATAGTCTTTTCAGCATGTATATTCTATGTCGCCCTGGTCATGACATCGCTCAAACTAGCCATTCATTGTTGGCTGTCAAAGTCGAGCATAGCCGAGGATCTGTGTAGTCTCGGGGCCATAGTAACCTGTGCGGGGATGCTTGCGACCATGATCTTAGGTGCTGTACTGTCTCAATGGCGAAGGTTCTCTCCACCCCCACTAATCAGTCGGTAGGAGTCCTGCGTGGAATCGGCCGCACGAGCGAGGAAGGCGGGATTGATTATGAGGCCCTTGGAAAGGTTTGAGGACAAGCGGAGAGAGGAGCTTCCACAGCTGACACCCCCGTCCCTAGATCCAACTGGCCGTGCAGGTCCTCTACATCACCTCCGCTGCATTGGTGAAAATGTCGATCCTTTTTCTGTACCGCCAGGTCTTCCAGCACATGCGAACCATCATCACCATCACCATCGCGATGATCGTGTTGATCACCGTCATTTTCATCTTCGTGGCCATCTTCCAGTGCCACCCGATCGGGAGGTTCTGGTTTGAACCCAAGGCCGCGCAAGGTGCATGCATCTACCAGCTCATCTTCTGGTGCGATGTGGCTGTGGTCTTCCTTCTCAGTAATATGTGGATCACAGCTTTGCCTGTTCGGCCGATTGTGGGTGAGTTTTCAATTCTGATCATCTCACGGCGAAAACGTGGTTTGAGCATGCTATACTATAGGTCTTCACATGAAATGCCGTCTAAGATCAGGTATTTTACTGCTGTTATGCTCCACGGGTTTGTTGTGAGTCCCGTCTATGCAATGATTGATCCGACTGCACGTGACTGATGGACCTAATCAGGACGTGTTCGATGGCAACGATTCGCCTGGCCTACATCATTAAGCTCTATAGGGGCAATGATCCGACGAGAGACATCGTGCCGATATATTTTTGCTCCATCGCGGAGATATGCGTTGCTTTGGTCTCTCTGAGTATACCATCTCTGCGGTTGGCCGCCCGGCGGAAATGGGCAAGCCCAGCCCTATGCTGATTCTCCGACTCGGCTGCAATACTACCAGGAAATAGATATACCATATATGGATCTATGCAACTGAGCGCCTGTTTGCACGTAGACTTACCTGATTTCGTCATCTTTTTCTAGTACACGAGTACAGAACAATATGACGGGATAGAAAGCCCGTGAGTTGGTTTTCTGGCTCAAGTGTCTCGCCCTAGCTACGTATCTTCGTCCGCTCTCCCTGAATTTAAACCAGTAGGTAGTGAACGCATTCCGACAACATTAATTGCCGGGCCTCTGGAGGCTCAGTGCTTGGGAATATCTGAGTGCAGTTTCACTCTCCGACAGTTGGGCTTCCGATGGTTCGAGCTCTAAATCACCCACCACTACTCGGTAAATGCGTCGCACGGTGTGCTCAGGACGCTGCGTCATGGTGTTTGATCATGGAAGGTAGAGAGAGTGACGATTAGAGAGGAAAAGCGATGGTCACGTGATCGAAGACGGGCATTCTCGCCCGCACGGTTAAGATTCAATCCTCCGGACTGTGAATGTCTTCGGTTCCGGCGGAAGATGAGGGCTCTCGGGACCAAGTGCGAGCGGAACGAACCCACTGCGGTCGGAACCGAAAACATTTCCCCTCACAGGCACCCGGTGACCCCCAAAAATCACCTCACAGGCTCTCACACAACAACCCCATGGAAGTTACTCGCTGAGTCGACAAGTCTCATCCTGCTGTTACCACCGGCTTGGCGTGAGGCCTGTCGGCCTGGCCTACGTTACTTCGGATTCAATCATTGTTGAGAGGCTCCACTTCTCTAAACCTGGAGAAGTAACCCTTCGCTTCCCCATGGGACGACTCTCCGGGGTAGAAATACGGCCCCACGGCCACTCTGCCCCAGAATGCCTCGTGCTGGATCGTCATAATAACGAGAACACATTTTCATCTGATTGATAGTGCCCATCCGCGGCACTTTGGCACGATGTCCGTGAAAGAAGCCATTGCAGCAACCGACAAGGCTGCCCTAACCCGCACCGCACAGGCGGTAGCTGCTCGCGAATATGAACAACAAGGCTGGCTGGAGAGAAACTTGAAGCCCAAGACCATCACCGCCCGATATCCCTTCAAGGGCGCTCCTTTGCTCTATGCGACATGTGCGTTCGGTAGCTTGGGCGATGCCCTGTTCGGGTACAACTCCGGTATGTCCTACCCCGACCGTCAAGCTATGAAAAAGGGGGGGGGGATAATAATAATCAAGGAAGAAGAACGGCTAATGGCAAGATCGACCCAGGTATCATGTCGGGTCTACTTGTGAACCCCGTGTTTGTCGCCCGCTTCTTCAAGGACTACGGCGGTGCAGACGGTTCAACATCCGGAGTCGATCCATCAATCACCGGCATAGCGGTGGCATGTTTACAGGCCTCCGCAGCGGTGGGTGCCCTTATCGCGGGACGACTGGGCGATATGATCGGGCGCAAGAAGTGTGTCCGGATTGGAGGGTTCATCTACTTCTTCAGCGCGTTCATTCAAATGTTCGCCCCTGGGTTTGGCACCTTCATTGCTGGTCGCACCATCCAGGGCTTGGGTGTCGGCTTTCTGTCCATGACTGTGCCCATCATCCAGACGGAGATCGCTGCCCCGCATCGGCGTGGGATGATGGTAGGAATTGAGTATACCTTCCTCATTGCCGGATACATGCTTTCGTGCTGGGTGGACTACGGGTTCAATTTCCTCTTGCCCGGGGAGATGTCTTGGCAGGGGCCGTTCATCATCCAGATCGTCCTCTCGTTTGTCCTCCTAGCAATGTCATTTTATCTCCCTGAGACCCCGCGTTGGCTGGCCAAGAACGGATTCATGCAGGAGAGTTTGCAGACCGTCGCCGACCTGCACGCGAACGGTGATACCGAAGCCGAGCATGTGCAAAAGGTCTTCGTCGAGATTGAAGAAGCTGTCATCTTCGAAAGCAACCTCGGAAAGTCCACGTGGAGGGTGAGACCCACATGTCTTCTGTCATTCAGGGCGATACTAAGACACTCAACAGGAGATGTTCACTCGATACCGCAAACGGACCATTGTTGGGATTACGGTGCAGATGTTCGCGCAGCTCAACGGCATCAACATCATCTCCTTCTACCTCCCCAGCACTCTTGCCACCGCGGGCTTCGATGAACGAAAGTCTTTACTCTACACCGCAGCGAACGCGCTTCCGTATACTGCGGCTACAGTCGTAACATGGTGGTTGGCAGACAAGTGGGGTCGGAAGCCGTTGCTCATCCTCGGAGGTGAGTTTTCCCAATTAGTGAGACTTCTATCAGGGCCGGACAGCTAACATTCCCATCAAACCAGGTGTCGGTATGGCAATCCTGCTCAGTGTCGTCTGCGCCTTCACGGAAGCGGACCTGGACATCCACACCCGCGCGAACGGACAGTACGCCTTCGTCATGCTCTACAACATTGTCTACGGGTTCACCTGGGGCCCGATGCCGTGGCTCCTTCCTGCCGAGATCTTCCCCCTTCGCGGCCGCAGCAAGGGTATGGCGCTGGCCACCACCAGTAACTGGATCTTCAATTTCATCATCGGCATGGTTTCTCCGGATGCTTTTGCCGGAATTCACGGGTATTTCTACCTGGTGATCGCCGGGTTCTGTCTGTTTTCAGCTGGGCTGGTGTACTTCTACTACGTGGAGACGGCGAACAGCACGCTGGAGGAGATTGCAGAGTTGTTTGGCGATACGGCGTTCGCGGGGGCGGACGGAGAGGAGATTCGGGGGGTTTCGGAGGTGAGGACCGACCATGGCAAGGATATTGCATAGCGTAGCATATATGGTCCCTGAGGGTGAAATTCTTGTTCTGAGGCAACCCTGACTCACAGGGTATGATTTTCAAGGCGAAAATTGCCCGAGACACCGGGGCACATTTCCCTCTCTTGATGAACTATTCATGAGTTTACGCAGTCGAGCCGACATGATGCTTGAAGTTTTGTTTTGCAAGTGTTTGAGAATTGAATCTTATTCTTCCATTTATGAAACAAAAGCGGCAGGTGGCCTCTCTCGAAATCATACACCCCAGAAAATGCAGGATGGGTCATTTTGTAGTCAACCGTGGATTTGTGGTGCAGGATGCGACCTGCGTGCCGTGGAAGCCAGGCATGCCGCCCAATCCCCACCCGAATACGGGCGCATCCGAGCAACCAGACAATCCTTCTTTGTTCCCCCACAAATAAAAGATGGTACTATGTGCTGTTCGCAGATAAATCTGGCCCCTTGTGTGTAGGTCTAAGAAGCCTTTCAAACCCAAATTACGATTCCGAGTCCTTGTCCCTATGGGCCTGGACGAATCTCTCTCGTATTCTAACTTCCCAGCCACCGCTATATATGTCGGAGAATCCATTCCCTTGAGGCACATTCTCACTAATTCAAGGGTCAAATTGCGCTGCATAATCTGATTTTGCGACACATCATCACCATCAGATTAACCTCATGACCCCAAGACAACAGCATAATCCAGCGGCGAAATGTACGTCAGAATGTCCAAGCACAATGAAACAATCCCCCAGACCAGGGCTAATACTGTGCTACCAAAGCCGCAACCTGCGGGGTATCCCGCCCAACGCAGCATCAAAAGGAGACCTGCACGGACTACCTACTCTTCGACGCCACGCTGCAAGAATTCCTGACCTACAAGCGCGACGTGCAGGGACGACCCCCCTGGCTCGACTGGACGGACGACGGCTGTTCAGCCTCGATGGACTACCCGCTGGGCTTCAACTTCCACGACAGCTGCCTGCGCCACGACTTCGGCTACCGGAATTACAAGGAGCAGGGGCGCTTCGACCACGCACCGTCGAAGAAGGCGATCGACGTGCGCTTCAAGCAGGATTTGGTTGATATGTGTCGCGGGGTGACGACGCCGTGGCATCGCATCAATAGTCATTGGAGCTGCGTCAACTGTGCTCATCTGTACTTTCGCGCGGTGCGGTGGTTTGGGAAGTTCGGGAGGCACGTCCCGCGAGTGCCCCCGTTCAGTAAAAAGCAGTAGAGAGATAATGATACTGTCTTTCATATGGTGTTCGTGTATTTCGCTCCTTTATATAGGGAATATAACCTCCCCGGTAGAAATGGTCAATGTTGTAAGTACAATACAGAGTCGGGTGTGGATGATCAGGAATGTTTTGTGTTAGGACATCGCCTTTTTCCAGGTGACTAATCGCCTTCCAATAATATTCTTTGCTGCAATAGCTCTCTACTGTGGTCGAGTTGATGATCATATGGGTCTGGGTGTGGACGCATCTATTGATGATGAGATATGCATGGTCTCTATTGACTAACCTAGCGGGCGGATCAGAGCAATATGCAATTGAGAGTAGCCACCGAGCTGCTTGATAAAACAAAGATGGCCGGTATTGTTTCATGGAAGCATCATTGGTCTAGTGGTAGAATTCATCGTTGCCATCGATGAGGCCCGTGTTCGATTCACGGATGATGCAACAAGCATTTATTTTTTTCTTGCACACTCCCGGCTCTTAACACAAGGTCCCATTTGTCCACTAGCCCTGTAAATTAGCTCGTCCTTCCGTCGACACCGTTTAAGCAATTTTTACACCTGGCCACGAAGAACCAATGTATCATATCCCACCAACTACCCGATCCTTGGCATTAATAAAAAAGCTGACTATTGAGCTAGTAGAGCCCAACCTTGCTTGCTGACAACCTAGTTGGCGATATTTGGTTCTTTATATACATAGTAATACTATCATTCAAGAGCTACGTACCGTATTGACCTACTTCATTCAAATTACTTATCCCCGATTTTCTGGCTGTTTCGGAAAACAGTTTCCCTTCCATACCTAACCTTGTCATTGCCCTGGCCGATGTCACATGGTCGATTTAGAAGCCAGTTATTTGTAGATATCTTTACTCAGAGAACCCAATCCTGATAACTATAGCCTCTTGTGTATTACACAATTGAAGTAGGTTTGTATGATCAGTAGATTTTTACACTTTGCCTGTTTGGTATTAAATTAGCGGTCGTACTGACTGCTTCAGGAAGACTACTCCGAGCCATATATTCCGTGACGCAGCTGATTCCACAGGTTCCGCCTTTCGGTTGCAATTGCTTAGGAAAATACATCCCCCATGCGAGAGGGCGATATATCTCGTAAGAGAGTCTTCAGAGCTTCTTCTCCTGTAGTGTACCCGGCGTAACGCGCAGTCTCGGTGCCTACATGTATAGACGACAGGGAAAATGGGGCGACCATATAAAGTTCTTTCGATATCTCGGCGGGAGTCATCATCACCAGGACGGGAGCAGTCGACTTTCCTCCCCGCATAAGGAATTTGCCGGCACGTTGCTATTTGGGCTTGGCGTGGAATCCAATCCTGCTCTACAGTCCGTCAAGCCGGGAAGAATGGTCTGATTCCGGCTCGAATACGTATGTACGGGCTATATCGAATGGGATGCTTTACTCCAGGTGCCCGGGTTATCCTTTTCTTCACTACCCCACACTCCCCACGCTCCTTGTCCCGTCAGGGAAGCTCACGGCTGTCTCCGTTCTCGGGTTCTCGGTCATCCGCCGCACTCGGAGCTTTCAGACACAGCATGTAGTTGGGGTTTATAAGTTGTCCCATACCCCAGCCCGTCCAGGCCAATGTGAGATGAGAAAGAACTTCTCGCATCGGGAATCAAAGCTATTCAGTGGAGAAAGACAACACTTTCGCGAGCCATGACTCCGTGGGCGACCTTTGGGTGGCTCGGCCTTGCCTCACTCGCGCTAGGCGAGTTGAACCCTCCCTATTATGCGGATCTGAGCTGGAAACCCGCGCGGACCTTGTCCAATTGGTCGAACTTGACCGTTGAGACCCGGACCGGAACCTTCCTTGGCATGTTGAATGATACCTATCCCAATGTCCGCCAGTTCTTGCGGGTACCCTATGCGCAGCCTCCGGTTGGCGACCTCCGCTGGCTTCCTCCCCAAAAACTGGCGCACTCGTCGAAAAGAATTGACTCGACTCGATTCGGCCCGGGTAAGACAATGCTTCATTAACCAGCCACCGCAAAGGATGGGATTATCGCTTGACAACAACGGCTGACCCTTCTCTCTTCAGCCTGTCCGCAGTATGTTGCTGCGGGCGAGTCCATGTGGGCTCAATATGAGCCGCCGAACCTCCTGCTCAGTATCGGCGAATCCGACAACCAGGGCTCCGTCGCGTGGTCGTCTTCGGAGGACTGTCTGTCACTGGCCATCTGGACCCCGGCCTATGCCAACGAGACCTCCCAATTACCCGTCGCGCTCTTCGTTACGGGCGGAGGAGGGACCACAGGGGGCATCGCAATCCCCTCCCAGCTGCCTTCCAATTGGGTTGCCAACTCCCAGGAACATATTGTGGTGACCATTAACTATCGGGCGAATATTTTCGGCAGTCAGTGCTCAACCCGAACCCTCATCCGACGACACATGTCTAACGACAGAGCTTTGCGCTTCTAGATCCCAAGTCCAAAGCTTTGAAGGAGACATCCTTGACTCTAATGGATGTGCGCGCGGCGGTGGAGTGGGTGTCGGAGAATATTCGGGCATTCGGGGGAGATCCAGAGAACATCATGGTAAGTTTGCAACGAGTAGCCCCCTGAAAACTAGTTTGTCTGAGGATCAAGTCTAATCAATCCGTTTCGCATGGCAGCTGTGGGGCCAATCCCAGGGCGCTGCCCTGACACACCTCTACACCCTCGCCTACCCGGATGATTCTCTCGCGGTCCGCTTCGGCGTGATCTCCGCGCCGCCGTCGGTGACCATCAACCTCACCGAGACGGAGGATGTCTATGAGGACTTCCACATCGTTGCCAAAGGTCTGGGATGTAATTACGGGGACGACGCCGAGGCGGAGCTGGAGTGCATGCGCCAGGTGTCCTGGGTTCAGATCGAGGAGTATATCAACCGCTATAATGGCACCCCGTCCATTGCGTTCACGAACTATATCCGTTTGTCTCCCTCTCCCCTCTTCCCTTTGTCCCGATCCCCATCCCTCTTCTTCTTTAGTTCCGTGTGTCAGGATATGGCTAATGAAAGAGGGATACTTCACAGCCGACGAGAAGTACATCTTTGCCAATGAAACCGAGCGATACCGACTCGGTCGGGTGGCTCCCGGGCCGGCGATCCGCTCCAACGCCGCCCGCGAGGACCCTATCACCCCCGGCAATGATACCGCCACCATGGCGACGACCGGCGAATGGCTCTGCGCCTCGTACAAGGATGCGCTCTTGCGGGCCTCACTGGGGCTCGAGACGTACCGGTACGAGTGGGCGGGCAATTTCACCAACATCAGCCCTGTTCCCTGGCTGGGCGCATTCCATTGGTCCGATCTCTTGATGATTTTCGGCACGTATATGCTGGATGTCGGGGAGATCTCGGAGCTGGAGGTGGACACCTCGCGGACGATGCAGGATTATCTGCTGGCCTTTCTCAAGGACCCCGCGACGGTCAGCACGGCGGTGGGGTGGCCGGCGTTCAATGCCAGTGCCCCATCTGGAGGGTTGATTCTGGAGTTTGGGAACACGACGGCCGTGCAGAATGTCACGGGCGATTTCCTGGAGGCCGGTTGTTGGAATTCCAGCGCTCCGTTCCGCATCTTCGGACGCGATGAGAGAGTTCCGCTGGAATGGAGGGGATAGATCTGGCAACACGCAGAGAGACTATGTGTCTGGTGTAAGATCGAAAGAGAGGACATTTTCTTCGGAGAGCCTTTTTCGGCGAATTGGATGAAGCTTCTTTTCATGATGACTATGTTGATGATCGTTGGATATAAAGTAGCAGGTGGTAAAGTGGACAATAATGATAGAATATCTGGAACATGAAATTGATCCTAACCAGGCGACAGAGCCAAGCTCAATGGCAGTAGTCAGAAGCAAGCTGGGCAAAGACCAAGTACTTGCATACAAAGAACGCTACCAAATGACCAACGCGAAGAATACCACCATCTCATGATACCTCAAAGAAGTGAACCTGTTCCACACTGAAATACTCCTGCTTACAAGCAGTGTTCCCTTTGTTTTGATGTGAAGTATATAATCCGCCCTGATATGCTCACATTCTACACGTTCGTCAGTCAGCAAACCCCCCTCAACCAACCCCCTCAACTGCCAGACCCACAACCAACATGTCTCCCCCACTTTACCACCTAAATCTCGCCTACTACGTGCACTATCTGCCGGAGCAGCTCCGCCCCCTCCAGGTACCGGTGCATCGCCCGCGGATGATGCATCTCAAGTGTGGGCTGTGCCACCGCGTCCAGGAGGATCCGGACAGGGCGCTGCACCAGTGCTCGCACTGCTACAGCTGCTTCCATCTGCAGTGTGTGGCGCAGCTGAGAATCTACGAGCTGTCGGAGCGGAATGTCCGGCTGATCTACGGCTGCCCGAGCTGTGGCACGCCGTGGTTGACTCCGCAGCATTCTGCCGAGGAGCGCGGGAATTCTGCGAGCCCCGGGAAAGAGAAGAAGAAAGTGAACTATCAGTTCATGTACCAGTACCAGCGCAACGCGGAAAACGATTATGTGTGTACTGTCCGCATGCCCGATGGCAGGCCATGCGGGGTGACTGCGGCATTTTGGGATGCGTTCGCGGCGCATCACGCCAGCCAGCATGAGTCCTGGAGGTGAAGTCGTGGAGGTGTGATGTGCTGTAAGGTTGTAGTTCTGTGAGCTCAGTTTGCTTCTTTACCTGCCTGCCGGTCGTTGATACAACGCACGAAAAACAAGGTAATAACTCACTAAAAAAAATCCATGGGGGTAATATCTTAGGTTAACCTGCCTTTGCTCTCATTTCATAATAAAATTTTGCTCACACTCAATGAATGTAATTCAACGCGTTTTTAATCATGGCACATACGACCACAGGGTGTGGAAAACAGGGCTTCCCGTCCGCTCAGCCGTACTTAAGCCACACGCCGGGAGGTTAGTAGTTGGGTGGGTGACCACCAGCGAATCCCTTCTGTTGTATGTTTTTGCTAAGCATTTTTAACCATCTTCATTTTACTGAGTAGAACAGGACGTAAATAAAACTTCCTACAGCCAGACCCCCTCACTCATGCCTCAGACCCCACCAAACAACTCTCAATCACGCATTGCGGATCGGCTCCTTCCCCGGGCCACACCGCCACAATTCGCAAGGGCGGCTCGACCCGGCCCAGTAACTCCTCCCACTGCCGCCTCGTCCGCTCCATCCCGTTACAGAGCAACCACATCAACATGTCCATATCCGCCCGCGCCAGCGTCTCCCCGGTCTCCGCCAGCACCATCTCATTGATCAACAGCCGCGACTGTGGACCCATCACCTGCGCCGTGTTCGACAGGATCTTCCGGGCTGCTTCGTCGTTCCAGTCGTGCAGGATCGATTTAAGGTAGTACACATCCGCTCCTGGAATGTCTCTCATGGGTATTATTAGAAGAGAGTAAAAGAAGAGGGAAAAAGTAAAAGACAAAAAGACGGAAGCTCAGCAACAGGAAAAGATCAAATTGTACCTTGGACTGGCTGCGGCGTAAAGAAATCATACACCATGGGTCGAATCTTTGGATCGAGTCCCGGGGGAATCCCGTTCACCGTCTCCCGGAGATCCTGGAGTATCAGCTCACATGGCACCTTGGGGAAGGTTGTCGCGAACCGCTGGAGGTCCACTCCATGGGAACCGCCAATATCGACAATGGTGAATGGCTTCAGGGGTTGCTCCGGATTGATGCGGGACGAGGGAGGGAGGCGCTCCCGCACCGGGTACTTGCTGTGCCACGGCACCGAGAAGCTCTTGTTTCGGGTGGTCATGTTATTATCGAAGGCTTGTTTCCAGGCTGAGTCCGAGGAGAGCGTTTCCCAGAGGGTTTCTCTCATGGCGAAAGTGTAGGGCGCGGGGCTCTCGTCGGTGGCGCAGGGCTTATGCTCGTTGAGGTACTGGTGGATCTGGCTGGCGAGGGGGTACAGCATCGAGCTTCTGGTTTGAAGAATGCGTTACTACTCAGTATGTAGTTCTCCGAGTGAAAGAAATCTTCAACGTCGCACGTGATAAGTAATGAATTGGGGAAGTGAAATGAGCACTAACGCGATAACCAAGCCACCGATTGATCCTGGGTCGGATTGACAAATGGTTCGCGCATTGGCGCGGTAGCTCTGATAGCCGATTTCGGTAACCAGTCCCAGTGCAGTCATCATACGCATAACACGGGCTACGTTCGTGCTCGGCGTTGTTAGTTGTGAGGTGTACTCCAAGGTGGGAGGGGCAATGCACTGTACCGATTAGGGTTTGGTCATAACCGGACGCTCCAGCGAGGTCGGATGCCGTCACGCTCTCACCTGCCCTGGCGGAGAGAATTTCGAACAGCCCCATCTTCACCGCAGTGACGAGACAGATGTTCTGCACTGTCTATCGGAAGTATTAGCGATGGTGGAAGGCACACTCGGAATTGCCGCACATACGTGAAACCGCTGCTTCATGAGAAACACATGCGGGGGTTCCGTGGCCCGCCGCAATTCTTCGATTGCATTCTGAATCGGAATCCAGCTGAAAGAGTCACTGGGATCGTAGGATGCAACTGCTTTCTGGACCTTGCCGGCCAGGCTTTCAATCTCCGATTTGTCCATGCTTTTTCGATGAGAGATGGAGCAGGCCCAAAAGCAAAGAGTCGTGGGGCGCTCGTGGAGGCATATTTATGTTGGCTCTGATTCAATCTCTGTCGGCCGCGGATCTCATCTGGTCAGATGCAAGTGACACTTCAGCAGAAGACAGGCCACCAGTCAAACTCTAATTGATTGGCTGATGAGAGAAACCGTCTTTGCTTATGCGCCAGCGGGAATTTCCGCAGCCCTACGAGCCGACACAAGGGCGTGCTCTATGCCTCGATGCTGATGCTTGTATGTGTTGGAGACGTATTCGTGGCCCCATGATTACTCCTTCCTGATCTCCGACCCTTCTATAAGGTTGCGCGGCCAGAGTGACCTTTCCACCGGACCTCACCTTTGCCGCAGCTGGTTGAGGCCGCATCCCATTGCGACCTTCACCTTGCCACCCGTCTGTGGATGGACCCAGATTTTCTCACGCCGTTTTTCTACCTACCGGCAGTCCGCATCATCGAGGGCTCGGCTTTGTCCTAGAGGGGCCAACCTGATCCACGACCGCCGCTCGCACCTCTGACTGTGCAGCATTCCTCGTGCCCGGTCCGAGAACTGACAATCTCTAATGTGACCTACTGGCCTGCGCTGTCTGACTCGGTTGCAGCCAGCACCGATCTGGAGTACCTGGCGGTGACGATTGGGCGGTATAGCCGCTGGGATGACATGTTCGTTGCGCGGGATGTGCCATTCTCGGCGCCACGGTTCCGCTGGCCCCTGCTTCCTGTTGCTGCTACGCTCAGTGCTCTTCGATTGGAGGAAACCACTGCTTATAATACAGCATGGCAGATTGAACAGTGGACCGATGCCGATCTCGCTGAGCATGCCGAGGAGCAAGTTGGGTCTCTGAAACCAGTTACCGTCCTAGAGAAGCTGGTGACGCGCCATAGTTCCCTCATTGGTGAAATCCCACAGACTGAAGCTCTTTCCCGCGTCTCTCAAGAGCTTGAGTGTCGTGGACATTGTTGATGAACACCACCTGGATCTGTTGTCGGATCTGTGGAGGTTGGTGCGGGACCGGAGCTCCTCTTTCCAGCTGGAAGAGCTAGCCATTGATCCCCCAGGGCTAGCTGAGGAAACACTGAATCCTCTGAGAGGCAAATGTGACACCGCTGGTATCCGGCTAAAGTCTGATGTACCTCGATTAGATCTCTGCAGAAGGTGAGGGGGCTTTCCATACCGTTATGTCAGTTCGTGATACTTTTTCAATTATCTAAACCAACGCACTACCAAGAGACCGCCTCTTAAATGTAGTGCGACGGTTGTAGCTTGGAACCACATGCTGGATTCAATGCGACGACAGCGGATTGTAGATAAGATATAGATTTTAATATAGATATTGATAAGCAATTGTCGGGGCACCAAATCCGGGATATCCTGTCTTCTTGGGAAGACGGGGCCAGTGGCTTTGGAGCGAGCTCTGCCCTTCTTGGAATGATGATACGTCAATCTGATGCGAGTTGCGAGTCCATGCAGAATCCGCCCAATCAATATTGCGTCAACTTACAGGGGTTGACCCATTGGGAAATGATTGTCGCATGCAGTGCAGCGCCCGCAGTGCCCCTCTTCCCTTCGAGTTGAACCCCGCTTCTCTAGCAGTAGAGGGAAAGCTGTTATCACAAAACCAGGTAGAGACTCTTATCGTAAGGAACGTGGGGCCATCAAGATAGTTCACAGAAAAAGAGCTTGAATTCCAATTCTGTACTCACTACTTGCCAGACATAAGTGGTTTCGGTCAGCCCCAGCGATTACTACACCGGCTCGTTCCCCTTACCCTTGCAGCATGAAACACCTCAAAGCCCTACTTGTAGCAAACCGGGGCGAGATCGCCTGTCGACTTCTGGTAGCCGCAAAGTGAGTGCAGCCCCGCGTATCCACTGTGTCCGTTGATAGCCTAAGGGCCACAGGAAGCTTGGCATTCGCACGGTCGCTATTTACACCGAATCTGATTCACAATCGGGACATGTTGGCACTGCTGATGAGGCAGTTCTTCTGACTGGGGAGGCCAGAGCTGCGTATATTGATGGGTGCGTAACCACAAATCCACGCTCCACACACTACCCAGCTAAATTATGATCGCATCCCGGAAGTGAACAGATTATCGCCATCGCTAAATCACGAGATGTGCAGGCCATTATCCCCGGCTATGGGTTTCTCTCCGAGAACGCCGCCTTTGCCCGGGCTGTTACCGCGGCGGGCCTGATCTTTGTCGGACCCTCGCCCGAGGCCATCGAGTCTTTCGGTCTCAAACACACGGCCCGGGATCTGGCGCTGGCGGCGGGCGTACCCGTAGTGCCCGGATCTCTGGGCCTTGTTCAGTCGGAAGATGCCGCTGTGGAAATGGCTCAACAGCTCGGCTACCCGGTGATGCTCAAGGCCACCGCGGGCGGGGGCGGCATGGGCCTGATGGCCTGCACCCACGAGGCAGAGCTGCGCCAGAATTTCCAGTCGACCAGATCCCGCGGAGAGTCACTGTTCAAAAACGCGGGCGTCTTCCTGGAACGGTACTATCCGGATAGTCACCACATCGAAGTGCAGGTCTTCGGCAACGGGCAGGGAACAGCCATCAGCATCGGAGAGAGGGAGTGCTCAATTCAGCGCCGGAACCAGAAGGTTGTGGAGGAGTGCCCCAGTCCTTTTGTGACGCAACGATTCCCGGAGCTCCGGGCCAAGCTGACAGAGGCCGCGGTGGCGCTGGCGGAGAGCATTCAGTACGGCTCCGCCGGCACGGTCGAATACCTTGTGGATGATGTGTCTGGAGACTTCTTCTTTTTGGAGATGAACACGCGACTGCAGGTGGAGCACGGAATCACTGAGATGTGCTACAACGTTGATCTGGTAGAGCTCATGTTACAACAAGCAGACTGCGAGCTCGGGGGATGCGGCGGCATTCCATCGGAGGAGCTGGAGGCCCGGCAAGCACAGTGGCTGGAGCCACGTGGTCATGCTATTGAAGCACGAGTCTATGCCGAGAATCCGGCCAGGAGCATCGCGCCTAGTCCGGGTCTACTCCAGGAGGTGAGGTGGCATGAGCCCCCCGGAACCCGAATCGACACTTGGATTAGGGCTGGTCTCACGGTTAGCCTCGACTATGACCCCCTCCTGTCCAAGATCATGTACCACGCATCCACCCGATCCGACGCGGTGGCTGGAATGGCAGAAGTGCTGGCAAAGAGTGTCATTTGCGGCCCCCCAGTCAATCTCGATTACCTCTCAGCGATTGTCGACGACGACCGATTCCGTAAGGGCCATACCATTACCAAGTTCCTCAACTCGCTGGACTATGCCCCTGCAGCCATTGATGTCATTTCTGGCGGATCATACACCCTGGTGGAAGATCATCCCGGACGACCGTCCGTTGGTCACGGATTTGGTCATGCCGGTCCGATGGATCCGATCGCTTTCCAAGCCGCCAATATCCTCGTGGGAAACCCGCCGACCACGGAGGCGCTCGAGATCACCCTCACGGGCCCCGAGCTGCTGTTCCTCGGAGACGCGGTGGCAGCGCTCTGCGGCCCTCCCGTCCCTGCTACGCTGGACGGTCAAGAGCTTGTCCAATGGGTGCGGGTTAGTGTCCAGGCAGGTCAGACGCTCAAAATCGGGAAACTGGCCGCGCAGTGCCGTGTATACCTGGCTGTCTATGGCGGATTTCTCAACATTGCGAGCTGGTTCGACAGTAAATCGACCAACCCGCTGGTCGGAGTCGGCGGGTACCAAGGTCGACCCCTCCGCGCTGGCGATTTCCTACACATCGTCTCGCGAGACCAGCTTCCGGAAGCACGAGCCATCAGTATGCCACGCTCCCTGATCCCCCAGTATTCTAGCGACTGGGTGATTCAAGTCATGCCTGGCCCATACGAGACCGGTTTTCTGACCCTCAAAGACATTGAGATGTGCTTTTCAACAACCTGGAGGGTGAGCCATAATGCTGCACGAGGTGGCATCCGCCTCATCGGGCCGAGACCGGAGTATGCGCGTGGCGATGGGGGCGATGGAGGGTCCCACCCGAGCAACGTCTTCGAATATGGATACCCGATGGGCGGTCTGAACTGGACTGGGGACGAGCCGGTCCTATTTCCGGTGGACTGTCCGGACTTTGGTGGCTTCCTGTGCAGTTTGACCGTTATACGGGCGGACTTCTGGAAGCTCGGCCAGCTTCGCGCTGGAGACACCCTCCGGTTCCACCGGGTCGACCTCGGTACTGCGCTGGCGTGCAGGCGCCGACACGAGCGTTTCATGCAGAGAATGGCTTCCTGTGTGGCGAATGACTCATGGCACGATGCTGCCGCTTTCGATGATGCGGCGCTGAATTCCCTCGCCTATGCCCCGGGACAGGACGTGGTGGCTTCCCTGGAGGCGACTGAGACGCAGCCCAAGGTGACCTACCGATCTGGAGGAGACGACTACCTCCTCGTCGAGTACGGCGATGGCAAGATGGACCTGGAAATGAAGTGTCGGTCGACTGCGCTGAAACGCGCCCTCGAGTCGGCCAACGGGACGGTCTCCACCAACCGGAACCAAGGCGGCCAGATTTACAACCTGGTCGCGTGCGGAAGCTCGTTGGCCGTCTGGTATAACGGCCTGGGGTTTGAGCGAGCTGATCTGGTCCGCGGACTGATCGAGATTGAACACACTTTTGGGGACATGCGCCGTGTCCGTTTTCCCATCCGTCGGTACCGGCTCCCTGTCACCTTTCGGCACCAGAAGCTGGTCGAGATGCTCGAGCGCTACACGACCACCCAGCGGTCAACCGCAGCTTACCTCCCGGACCCCTTCGCGTATGTAGCCGAGTTCAACGGCCTGACCCCGCAGGAGCTGAAGGAGGTCCTATTGGCGGCCGAGAACGTCGTCCTCGCCGTGGGGTTCATCATGGCCTTGCCCGTTGCCGTGCCCCAAGATCCCCGCCACCGCATCCGCACCCCCAAGATGAATCCCAGTCGCAACTACACCCCCGCCGGCTGCTTTGCCCACGGGGGCTCGTCAATATGTCTTTACCAGGTCGATGGCCCCGGCGGATATATGCCCCTAGGAATGTCTCTCCCAACGCTCGATCTCTACGGCACGAACCCAGTCTTCCAGCAGCAGCCCTGGCTGATCCAGGATATGAATACGATCAGCTTTTTCGAAGTGTCAGGAGAGGAGTACGACACGATAGTGGCCGACCTTCAGGCGGGGCGGTATCAATTTCAGGTCGAGGATGGTGTCTTCGACATGGCCGAATACCACCAACTGCAGAAGGAGACCCGGGCAGAAATGGAGGCAATTCGGCAGAAGCAGCTCGTGGCAGCCACCGAAGCTACGGCAAGGGAGAAGGCTCTCCTGGATCAATGGCTGGCGGAGAAAGATGCAATGGTCCCTGACGACGATGAGGTAGCACGCTTACTGCAGGGTGAGTTGATTGGCACTCCTGACTCTACATTCTGACCACCTGACGGACTGATCTCATGCCCCTTTTTCTAGACGCGACAATTCAAGCAGTCGAAGCCCCAACCAGCGCCAACGTGTGGAAGGTCCTAGTTGAGCCGGGCACTACGGCGATTGAAGGCCAGACTCTCGCGATATTGGAGGCCATGAAAATGGAAATCAGTATCGATATAGCTGCGGAAATGGCGGGCGCCACCGTGGTAAAGGTCTTGATCCAGCCGGGGGGTAGTGTACACAGTGGTCAGCCGATTGTACTTCTCCGTAAACAAGCACAAGAAATTTGAACAGGTCGAAGAAGTGAGAAGGAAATGCACTGGGGTGAAAAACTTGCCAAATAGCTTTCTTCGACCCAGTCACTCTACAAGCCACAATAACATTTTCGTCCCAAATTCTGAGATATGATGAGATATAAGTACTGTATATAGCATTCCCTGCAAGTGACGCTACGAATTGTGCCCTAATAAGTGAGGCGCTGATTGGGTGCAGGAATTCATCCGCGGCGACCATCTGTCAACTTACGTGATATAAATAAATACTAGGTAACTAGTACCTAGTAGTGTATGTCTGTTCTGCTCCAGCTTGTTGCCCCTCTTTCCTCCCTTGCTTCGACGCTTGACGAACCTCTCATCATGGACCGTTTGCCGGTCGAAATAAAGCAACTTATTGCTGACGTGGTGAGAACAGTAACGCTTACCTTACATTATAAAACCTCCTAACCGCATCTGCTCCCTAGATCGGCGATGTGTCACGGTATGCCCTGCGGGCTTTATCGCAGGTGAATCATGAGTGGTACGAGGTTGCCGGACCTGGCGTCTATGGAACTCTCCTGATACGCCTAGAGGACAACGAGCCGGCCCATCTTGACCGCGTGGTTCGGCTTCTGGACGCTCCCCTAATTCTACCGCATGTGAAACATGTGATACTGTTTACAAAAGACACAACTCGTCCCGCAGCAGCAGAGGATGACGAGAGGCTCTGTAGGTATCTACGCCAGAGTCACCCGGAGGATGTCATTATCTCTGATTTGGGCGAATATGAAGGGGATTGGACCCCCATCATCCGCCTCCTGCAGCGGCTGACTTGGTTAAAACGGCTTGATATTCTTATTCACACGCAATACCCGCCGACACTATTGAATGTCCTCGCTCAAACGCACCCGCACTGTCGCGTCTCGGTGTTCCCCCGCTGCAGCTTCTACCTAGCAGATGACCTCTCGCGGCAGCAGTGGGCTCAATCCCCGCTGCTACATGCGGTTCGGGTTATTTGCTACGAAGATTCATTCTATCAGACCGTTCACACAGAGCATCCCGATCGGGCTCTGCGAGATCTCCTCCGCCAAGCGCCCCATATCAAGCAGCTATTCTTGCAGATTAACCCGAAGTGGCCAGGCAGCACGCGCGAGAGCTACACAACGTGGCTCGAGTCCCAGCCGCCGGAAAGCGAAATCGATACCAGCCCTGCGCGTGCGAGGCTGGAGATCTTGTCGTTACCATTAGTGACCACAATGACCAGGGAAACGTTCCAAGCGTGGTCTCGGGTGACTGACGTGGGCTATTTGACTGCGTGGAAGGCTGGTGCCCTGGAAGAGGAGGGCGCGTTGGCCGCCATCGCGGACTTCCAGCCCTTCCGCGCCCTCAAGCGTCTCACCATCTCCTTCCACCCGCCTGCGGACTCTCTATCTTCCTGGTCCCAGAAGATCCAGTCCATGTTCGACTCGCTTCCGCCGCTGACGCATCTCTACCTTCTGGACACGTACGATCCGACGATTCTCCCCGCTGCCGTCCTCGATCGCCATGGGTCAACGCTAGTCGAGTTGAAGCTACATCGCGAGACACCCCAGTACCAGTACTACGAGTCCACCCGACTCGGACAAAAAGGTGGCATCGGGCCGATCTTCCCCGCGGACGTGATCCGCCGCATGGCAGCTCGCTGCCCAGGGCTGCAGACGCTACGCATCTGCGTGCAGCGCTACCGGGGCCACCCCATCGAGACCAAGGCCTACGAGGCCCTCGGTGAGTTCCCGGCGCTGGAGACACTGGACCTCGTGGTCAACTGCCTCCCTGTGGTACAAGGTGACAGGACACCTTTCCCGCCGCGCGATCTGAGTGATTACGAGCAAGGACACAACCAGGACCGCGTACCCCGATGGATCATCCGGGACTGCGCCATCAACTGCGCGATGGACGCCTCGCTGGCCGCGGCGATCTTTGAGCGCATCCACCCGCGGCCGTGTACGGGACGCCTGCGGCTGCTGCGGCTTCATCCGCTCGCGGGTCACCACGGCCAATATCGCGTGGCCCCCGATATTAGCAATACTCGGGCTCTCCTTGCGCGCGGGTGGCTCAACTTTCAGATGGTGGGTAAGTGGCAGGTGACTTGGGATGGCGCCGGCCGGCTGCGGGCCCGAAACCGTGAGACAACACGCTGGGAAGGAGGGAGGGCAGCGGTGACGAGTGCGGATCTTGAGATCTTCGAATCTATCTGGCCGTTGGCCCGAGCAACCAAAGACTGGCCGTTAGACTGGCAGAGCTGGCCTCTGCAGTAGGCACGCGCTTTGCTACTGGTTCTTTGCCTCGATAACCTCGTAATCGAGGCATTAAGTAGGAACGAAAAAAAAAAAAAGCTTGACCTGAATAGGTAGCAATCCCTTGGTTCATATAGTGTATTCATCTTCTCAGTCGCAGGACGCCGCTAGATCACACGTTATTCTCAATCCTAGCCCCGATCAACCTTCTCCGCTCAATATCCTCCGCAGGATTCCTCTCGTGCTCTACCTGCCACAACTATCAGCACCCGCTCGCTATAACTACGAGGAATATGAGAAATGACCAACCTTCCCATCTGCAACATCAAACACGCGACCTTCGACCTTTAGCGCCGCGTCCGCAGCTCTCCACGCGTCCAGCCGTGGGTTGGCTATTCGGAGTGCTATGACCCTGGGGACCTTAAACCTAGTGTGGACTGATGAAGAGATCAAAGACGTGGGATCATGGTGGAATCATCCACATAAGGATATCTAGGAGCAACTAGCTAAGACCCATTGAAGTGAGCAGTGAGCGCCTGCCTGGCTACTAAGGCCGCGGGGCCTTTGACAAGATGCGATAGCTGGTAATCTGCATTCGGTCATCTTAAGGTCTTTCAACTCAAGGGTTCTTGTAGCGACACCTTACCTAGCCATCACAGTAGAGACTTTAATATGTTGTCCTGGCCAATCTTCTGGCCGAAGAATAGACGAGGGTACCCATCCGGGTCCCGCTCGACGACAAGAACGATCCCTACGAGCCATATCTCCTTCTGAAAGAAGATAACTTTCCATTTGGAAAGGTTCTGTTCGAGGTGTTTTTGACCCGCGATACAGATGCTCCCTATCATCCGAGTGCATCGAATATTGCGCGGGTGGAAGCTTATCTGCGACACAAAGGGTTGCCGCAGCAGTTGCTGTTGGATATCACAACATGGACGGACTACGATCGACCACGAAACAGTCTCCCCGTGCCACATGATCCCCTTCACGCGGGAAATCGGATGGTGCTGGAGAGGTACCTGGATGAGTGCTTCCGTATCATGGTCCGTTGTAATATGCTGGCACAGGAACTGGGGATGGAGATACACTGGCCATCCCGCGTGGTACACGCTCTCAATCGCCTCATGTCGAGTCCCACCGGCCAGAAGCTCTTTGTGCGGAGTCAGTCTCAGATCATCTTGCAGGGTGGCGATGTCCCAAGTTTCCTTGGAGTACACCCGAGTAATGGGCCAGCTGCATCTCTCTCACTGCCTTGATGGAACATGGGTTGAGTCGTACGGCGACTGCAAAACGACGCGGAAAGAATCGAAAATGCCTTCTGGGGGCCTTGGAATTATGCTTGTTAATACAGTAATCATCTAGTCTGCTTGCAGGTGCTGCATAGTCGGGTGCTGGGAAAGGTTTCCTACAGGGTTACAGTACAGACTCAAAACATCGCAAGCATCGAAACCCACTCCACTTGACTATCTAGAAAGTTCAACCTCACTTGCCCGCCCTCACAGTACCAACTAGTCGAACAACGAATGGTTGCCTCAAATCACCAATCCCGCAACCGCTCAGCAACTGTACGGATCAATAATTCCACAGCAAGTATATGAACGACCCGCGACCGTGGTCGATATTGTCGCTGAAGCCCTGGAAGCCCAGCCTCTGCGCAGTGGCCGCGTTCATGGGCTCGCTCCGCCGCGCAAGCACCACCTGCCTCACATGACGCTCGCCCTCGCCGCCATAGCGAAACTCCAAGTACCGATACAGCCCGCCCGCTCCCTTGGCCAGGTCCAAGGCCCCCTCGCGTGCGTGGTCGGAGAAGACGACCCTGATGTCGGAGATCCCCGTGCCTCGCTCCGCGTGGTACTGGGCGACTAGCCAGACGAATCTGCAGGGGTTTCGCTTCTTAGTCTCTTTCAGGGCTCGTTGTTTAGGGTAACAGCGTCAGGGGAAGAAGGAAGTTGAGGGAAGAATAGTTGCGTACTTTCCACCGTAGCCGGCATTAATGTCCCCGTTGTCATTGTTGAGGACTGGGATGGTGTTGTCGGGCTTGTCACTTGCGTGGTCGCCGTAAACAGGCTTTGAGTGAAAGAAGCAGGTTAGCAAAGTGAACTCTACAGAGAAGAGTGTAGCAGGGTGAAGGAAAATGAAGATATACTCCAAGGGTACCGAGCCAGCCCATATTGCCTGAGTTATCGAATAGTTGGTGTGCGAACAGGGACTGTGTCGAGGATTGGTTTGCGATAAAGATAGTTGTTGTTGCGGATGTTTCTCTGCTGCTGTTCTTTCCTTGGGTGAATAGATATCATCATTCTTTTATAGTTGAAGTACTCCGGGCAAGCCTGGTCAGTACTCGATTTCAACTGATAGATAATTTGAGCCTCATGCCCTTGAGTAAATGGACGTCGGGTGCGACGTTGCTGCAAGGAATCGTCTTGGCCTTCAACCAAACAACTCATACGAGCGCCCAGTACGAATGCCCTTTACCACCGACGAATACTTGGTCGTGATGCCATACAAGTTGCATGATGCAAACAATACCAAGAGGAGGCTCTGCTCATGGTCTGACTCTTCAGGTCATAGTAGTCGTCTCCCCGGCTTCCAGAGCAAAAGCAGCTGTTCAATGGTGTCCGAGGTGTTTCTATCAGCTGAAAAAAGGTGGCTGCAGTGGCAGCTTGTTGATGTCAGCGGGGTCTTGGGCGATCGCCGCAAGGGTCTGTGCACTATCGGGAACTCCGAGGGCGTCTCGTATTCGCCGGGGTACATCGCGTCTTAGGGTTTGCTCGAAGGAGTCTTTCCAGCTATATGTCGCAGAATATTCTCGCTATGTGTAGTATCAACTTGTTTACGAACAACCAAAAGTATCCTCGAGTAGCACACGCAGCGGAGTCACCGAAAAGCAAAGCTTCACTCGTCCAGGATTGACTGACCCGTTGGCCCAACACAGATAACATGCCCGAAGAGAGCATCACTCGCTTCGTGCAGATTGGAGCAATCCTGATTCACCCATTGATTATACGCCCGGATTGCCGAGCCTCCAAGCCAGGGTTTCAAGGCAAGCTCACGCTCGATTGAGTCGCACGTATCCCCTTCCCTGAGGGTATGGGTTTTACACCTGTACGGAGTGCACAACCTCGTACCCTCGGGAATAGCGAAACAGTCGATGAGCGGCCAGCTCACGGCTCGAACAGCCGCCGAGGCAACCTGGAACTGCGCTGCAATACTGTCGCATGTGTCCCCTGGTGAGGTGGTGTATGAAAGGAGGGTCGCGCAGTACGGGTCCCGCTCTATATGTGGATCCTCGTAGAGCACAAGATTCGGGATGGCTGTGGGAAGGTTGAGATCACAGGCACGGTTTATTTGTTCGAGGCGCGATTTGTAGTTTCTGTCGTAGAGTGAGAAGGGTGACGTTTGCATGGCACGATGCCATTGCACGTTGCAGAATGAGCAGAGTTCTTCGATCGGCATTTCATTGATTAGGGATTTGCTCAAACCATTGATAACATCTGCACATATAATAGATGTGAGCACCACGCCCTATATCAATCGGAACAGATCATGAGAAAAGCAGAACCTACCACCACAGTATCTCCCTGTTCCCTCATCCCTAAGGCAAGTCTCGTTCCAACCCGCCCATAGCTGTCCACCCCGCAGGGTTGGAAAAAGCATCCTCTCCTCCAACGTGGCGCAATCGCGCTCGACGCTCAGAAACCACGTGGCCAGGGACTCCCCGCAACCGCTGTCACAGACAAGATCGCTAAGCGTGTCGTTTCCCAGACCCGGACCCTGCCTCCAACGCGCCCACTGCCGCTGCAAGGATCGCGTCTTCTGGTGACAGTGTATCCTCTGCGTCATAGATGCCCTACATACCGGGCTGAGCTTTGAGAGCGTTGTAGCGTGGAGTTTGTTATTTTCGCTCCACAGTTGGAAGCCGCAATAGCTGAACGAAGAACTTGTATCATCACCTTCGGAAATTCTCAAATTTTGTTGCTGTTGCGCGAAGTATTGAGCAGCGACATCCGGCTGCCTAGCTACTCGTGCGACTGTAGCACTGCATAGCAGCATCCAGGTAAGTAGAATCTCGGCGCCTCTCATCTTGACGTGCGAACTATAAGCGAACACAGTATTCGATCTTTTCGATCGAATGATATGATATCATTCTCTGGAGTCGTGGCGGGCGAGGATATTCAATCAGGGATCGAAGGGGTTCTTATTATTGGGTACCCACTAACAGAGCGACTGAAAGGAGCGAATGTTTTCCGAAGTACTCCGTAATGAGCATCGCTTTACACGCGCTGAGCAGCCAGCAAGCCTTGGCGACTTGAGATCTCCACATTCCCTGAATCAATGCGCGATGATTTGCCCTGAAGCTTGGATGGCTTTGCCGCCAAGCCAATAGTCTCCGACCTCATGTGCTGGTGAAGTTCAAATGGAAATAGATTATGTTAAACAAAACGCGGATGTCCAGTACATACGACCACAGGGTGTGGAAAACAGGGCTTCCCGTCCGCTCAGCCGTACTTAAGCCACACGCCGGGAGGTTAGTAGTTGGGTGGGTGACCACCAGCGAATCCCTTCTGTTGTATGTTCTTTTTTCATCTTTTTGTCTTCTTTTGTATACCGCAGCAGCAAATGCCAGTATTAAGGTTGTCGAGCTGGTGCTTGACCGGAAAGCTCGCAAACGGGGCAGCAAAACGCCGGATACAGATTCGTTGACCGTTGCAGCACGGAAGGGCCATCCCGCATTCACTCGACTCCTCTTATAAATGCCTGTGGATACCTACCGCGGAACATGGACTGTGAATATGCCATATTTTGGTTGGGGCCGTGGACTGTAGGTTAGTCTACATCCTTGCATCGGGCAGAAAGAATCATGTTCAACCAACATGCTTAGGGCGAATGCTACTCCTACTAATATGTAGAAGAAAACTGTGAAGAGACGAAGTTAGGCCACGAACTACAATTCGCTCGAGAATAAGAGGCTTTCAAGTTGCAGCGCTGTTTAATCGACACGGTTGCCGGCATGCAGTCCTGCCGCAGTCGCGACCACCGCTAGAGGACTGGGAACGTCGGCTGAGATTGCCAGAGATTCAGAGGGTGTTTGTTTGTACTGTTCCGTGCTAGTGTCTATGCATGTCCCTGTTGATGCTGTTTACTCCTTTACGCTACTGATTATAGAATCACCGAAAAAAGAGTAGGGACATATTCACATCAGCATACGCCCCACTGGGCTGCGCTCGCAGCGCGATGAAGTCCTCCACGTAGATAAACCCGCGAGCGAAGACGTGCAGGGCACATATTCTTGTCACAGGAACTAACACGCGTAACGAGACCGCCATGTCAGGATCATGCTCTTCGGAGGAGATGTTCCGCAATCCGAGTGGACTCTCGCGTACGCTCACCAGCGTGGTCCCCGTGGTCGAGTCCCTGTTGTCGTGGCTATACGGAGACCGATGACATCTCCGGGCTGGCCCTGGCATGTTGACCTGGGCTTCGCGCTCGTTGACCCCGTTGCCGCGTCGCACCATCTCCACGAAATAATAGACTCCACCATAGATTGAAGAAGGCGGCATTGTAGACACTGCAGACCCGCCACAGAACTTGCTCCGTGTACGTCGAAGTAAAAGTCCCACGCCACGAGGAACAGCGCGCTGAACTCCAGCAGAATTATCATGGCCAAGGGCGAGTACTTGTACTCCGGCCTCAGCCACGTGTCGGAGGGAATTTGATTCCACGGTCGGCTCCGCACGCTCCGTGAGAAGATCGGAATCCGGAGTAAGTGGGTGAGTCGGGTGTAATATTTCCAATGGGTGTCAATGCCAAATGGATCATGGCTGATATACTCGAGCGGGGTTCGGTACCAGTGATCCGGTAGTTGCGGATGAGTCTGTAAAGTGGTGTCGGTAAACGCTCGTCACCTCTATTTCCCGGGTCAAGATTGCTGCTTGAGTTTTTGAAATTTACGCTTCGCTTCATGATCTCACGAAATAGCTTGTACGGTGATGTCGTTCTTCGTAGATGTATGCCGGGGCCTGCTGATGGACGGCTTGTGAAACCAAGTACTGGATGTCGCTAACATCATGAGTGCAAATGCAACAGTCGTCAGCTCCAATGTGGTAACCGATATACCCAGGCTAAATCGTTCAAACGTGGATACTAAAAACCAAAATCCCTGGAACATGGCAATCAGTCTGGCGAAATGTTAGTGGAGGCTGCCATCACACGGTCGCAAAGGAACATTACCGAGACAAAGTGTCCGCGGAATTGCGCTCCTCTATGGCCACCTGCCCCATATCCGGCATGTCTATGTAGTCATGGGAAAGGAGGTAATACAGTTGCTGGGCATCGATCGGGAAACCTTTAGGGAAATCGGGGCTTCTCAAGTGTACGCCGCCCATAGCGACGAAGAACGCATTTCTATATGTCCATTCAAAAGTCTTGTTGAGCCTGGCATCATTCCTGAAGACCTGGTTGCAGTTGTTGTGTGACTGTGATCTAGCCGTGGTGCTCCAGCCATGGTGCTCCACGGCCAGAATTCTTGGACATCAGCGATCTTAGGCAGAGGTGGTCATTGACTGAAGTGAGCTAAGTCGGGCTTCGAATCTATACGCTTATCTCCCCGCTGCGGCTTTGTTGTGGGTACTCTTGGGAAATCATCGATTGACTTGTCAATGCTAAGCTTCTCTGGGCATTGTTCGCGTCTCGGAAGGTGGCCGAGATAGACAAGATATATATTTCATCACTAGTAGTCAGTATTGGTGTGTAGAGTCTCTGCCAGATACCTATCTCTCTGTGAGGTTTTCTTCATAACACACGAATGTATAGGTCCAGATCTCATGCTGGTCGAACATCTAATTCACTTCTGATAAACCAGTGCCTTCCGTGACATGGCTACCAGTGCGAAAGCGCCTGTGTCGCCGAATCCAACTGAAGGTAGCACCTCAAGCTATGCACAATTGCACCACCGGGTGGCGGCTAAAGATGATTTCGCGGTAACCGTGGCCGAGGAAATCTCTGCGATTGCTCTTGATATACGTAACGTGCGCCTAACGTGGGGCCGGATTGGCCCTAAGCTTATTCTCCCCTTTGGTCTGCGTACGGATCATTCCCCGACCAGTCGTTGACCCTTCTAGAGTTGGAAAGGGGGATATTAAGACACAACTTGGTCTTCTACGAGCGAACTCGGACATACTCAGAGTCTCAGAGGAGCCGTTGTTGGACGAGGCACTGGTGCGAAGAATGCGACCAGGAGCCCATTGTGGGCATTCGAAAGATTATTCCTCGACAGGGCTCTACAGAGGGTAACTCGATCCAGGCTTATTTCGGTTCGCGGTGAAAAAAATGAGCCCCACTCGACGGGCCCTAGGTAACACTCAATCACTTAGGGCCAGATGAAGTTGTGAGATGTTGACTATATACGTATCCAGAACTGCAGAGCATCACCTATGTTCAAAGGTTTGATCACGGAAACCCTTCAATGGCGCTCTGATCTGGCCACTCTTCTGCCCTGTCTTCTTGTTCCATAAACACAACATAATTTATAATCTACGATCCAAGAGGAGAGTATCACACCACTAGCGTGTTACAGTTTGACAAAACTAAGTTTGTGATTCCTAGATGCCATGCCCAACTACTCTGATATGTCACATTCAACCAAATCTCATGAGAAGAATTTTCCATGTCATATCTGCGACAGGGTCAAAGCTTTTCGGCGAAGGCTTCACGTGCGAATTCCTCCTCAAAAATCAATGACTCATCTGTCGAACTTCAATTTATCTATAGCGTGCACTATCAAGGAGGCTCTCATGTCTGGTGAGGCGCTGCTATTGCTCCCTACTATAGAATTGGCGTCGATTGGATGACATCCTTTGAGAACCACCGTCTCAAGGTAGGCCTCAATTTGGCAAGCCCGAACCTTTCTGACTTCGGTGGATGCACAATTTTATACTTGTTCCGCCAGAGTGCGATGTGCAGCCACACTGCCATTAGCCACGGGTATAAATGCGGGCATAACCATCGACTCGTCCCTTTCTCTGCTGACCACCTCTTCAGGGGATCCATAGCCCCCACCACCAGGGGTTTCGATCATGAACCGATCGCCCGGTTGAACCTGGACCGAACTCTTCCCCCCGACATTGACCCGGCGACCAGCCTTTGTGATCCAGGTATTCTTCCCCCGCTGGCCATCTTCTCCGCCTGCCATCCCGTACGGTGCGAAGCTCCGTCGCTCCGAGAGGATCGACACCGACATGGGGAGCCTTAACTCAAGCTCCCGGATCACTCCATCGCCACCGGGGTACTTGCCCGCACCACCGCTGCCGTGACGAAGACTGAACTGTCGCAGAAGCACTGGGTATCGCCGTTCGAGCGACTCCGGGTCGGTGATCCGCGTGTTGGTCATGTTGGTGTGGACGCCTCCGGTTCCCACCCAGCTGGGGCCGGCACCGCTGCCCCCGGCGATGGTCTCGTAGTATCCAAATCCATCCTCGCCGTCGTTGCCGAAGGTCAGGTTATTCATGCATCCTTGGCTCGCGGCGCACACGCGGAAGCTCTTGAAGATGACGTCCACGATGCGCTGCGACGTCAGCACATTGCCGGCGCAGACGGCCGCCTCCGGGTTGGGACACAGGAGCGAGCCCTCCGGGATGACAATCTTGACGGGCTTGATACAGCCATGGTTGAGAGGGATATCGGAGTTGACCATGCAGCGTAGGGCGAAAATGACCGCGGAATTGCAGATTGCGATCGGAGCATTCCAGTTTCCTGCCACCCGCTGGAATTAGATCTTGATGTCCAAACTAAAGGAAATGGTCGGTGAATGTAATTACCGTATACTTCTGGACCAGTGCCGGTGAAGTCAAAGATGGCAGACCCATCGGCAGGGTTGATCGTCACTTTCAGTTTAATCGGGGTGCCGTCGTCCATATAGTCCACTGCAGAAATGTCATCTGCACCGCGCTCATGCGCGAGACGCTTCAGCAGCGTGCGTACAGCCGTCTCGGCCGCATCTTGGATTGCACCCATGTTGACCTATTTTTTTATCAGTGAACGTTGGCCCCTTCTTGCATCGTGGTTGGAACGTACCTGAACGACCGGGAAAGTGTACTCCTCGATGAGCCGCTGCATGAGACGAGCACCGCAGTGGTTTGCGGCGACTTGGGCCTTGAGATCAGTGACATTGTCCTGGAACCGTCGGGACCCGCTGCTGCCTGGATAACGTGCCGGCTCAACGCATAGAACGCGGTATAGCTCGTCTTCATCGAAGTGACCCGCACGAACCAGGAGGTGTGAGTTAAAGATAGCACCTTCTTCTGCGAGGAGCTTTGACATTGGTGGCATCGAACCGGGGAGTATCCCACCCACCTTCAGAAAGAGGAATGTCAGTAGGTGTGATATTGAGCGGTTTCAAATTGGAAAGGTACTCACGTCAGCATGGTGGCCGCGCGAAGCGGCCCAAAATATTATATTTTTCCCAGCAGCGTCGAAGACTGGGCTAATCACCGTTAGGTCGGGGAGATGAACACCTCCATAGGCTTTGTTGACCGTTAGCAAGAAGCTTTGGCATTGGTTTCTGACTGCGAAGGGCTGGAAGACGTACCTGGGGTATTGGAAAGTAGCACATCCCCATCTTGCAACTTTCCCTGCCACTCAGCAATCTGTGATCGTACCGCAAAGGCCATACTTCCAATCATGGCTGGTACATGAGGGGCGTTGGCAACCAAATCCCCTTCCGGTGTGAAAATTGCACAGGTGAAATCTAGTCGCTCCTTGATGTTCGCGCTGGTGCTGACGTTCTGCAGCACGCGGCCCATTTGTTCAGCCACTCCCATGAACCGATGGCGGAAGATAGAAAGCTGAATGGGGTCGATGGTTTCCGAACTAGTCGACTTGAGGCTCGGTGACTCGATATCAAGAATCAAGATGTCTTGAGCGACGGTCGCCTTTGCATCTGGACTGACAACGATAGTCTGCGTTTTGTCGATTATCATCGCGGGTCCTTGGATTTGACTTCCCACAGCAAGAGTATCGAGCTTAAAGACAGGAGTGTCCACCCAGCCCAGCGAGCTGAAATACGTGGAAGCCCTCAAGCTCGGGGTGGCCGCCGTTGTAGCAGATGTAGAATGTGAGAGAGACTTGGCTTTGAGACGTGAGGAGCTTTCCTGGAAAACACTGCACCCAATTGCGCGGACACGGATGGTGTCCACATACACGACACGGTTCACAGGAGTAAATCCGAATTGCTGATGATGTGCATTGACAAATGCTTCTTTCGCGTCACTAGCAGAGTTCTCCCAGGGGATCATGATGGAGGTTTCGCTGCCATCATATCTCATATTCAAGAACCGGCAAGCTTGGACATTGTTGAATGGCTCCATCGTCTTGCTGCGTCGGGCTGTCTCGACAAGACTTTCCAGGGAGTCATTGAGAGCTTCAACAGTGGACTCATCAAACGCCATCGTGCAGACTCGCTCTTCTTCATGCACTACATCCGCTAGACCAATCCCATAGGCAGACAAGATGGAGGAATATTTGTGGATGAGCACGCGTCGAATACCAAGATCGCTAGCAATGGCACAAGCGTGCTGGCCACCTGCGCCGCCAAAGGAGGCAAGATGGTGCTTGGCAACGTCGTGGCCCTTGTCCAGGGTCAAGCTCCGAATCGGCCCACACATTGCCGAATTGGCGACTTGGAGAAAGCTTTTAAGCAGGTACTTGTCAGCGAAAATTGCATGCGTTCAAGACGTGCTATCACTCACCCATCTGCAACTTCGGCCCAGGTCAGTGACATTCCGGTCTCATCGTTGATGGTCTGGGTCAGCTCCTTAAATTTGTGGAGAACAATGTCTCTGTCTAATGGCTCGTTCTCATTCGGACCGAAGACCGATGGAAATTCTTCAGGAATCAACCGACCGAGCGCAAGGTTCGCATCCGTCACGGTCAAGGGACCACCTTTGCGGTAACAAGCAGGACCAGGATTGGAAGAGGCGCTCTCCGGTCCTACCGACATAAGTCCATCCTTCCAGCTCAAGATACTCCCGCCGCCCGCGGCAATTGTATTAACATTCAGCTGTGGAGCATGAATGGTGATTCCGGCCGTCGTGGTCTCAAAGATATGATCCAGCTGGCCGTCATATCGACTCACGTCAGTGCTGGTTCCTCCCATATCGAAACCAATCACCGGATTCCGAGTTTCGGAATCGAAGCAGGTCCGCGCATACCCAATTACACCTCCGGCTGGCCCCGACAGAATGGAATGAAGCCCCGAGAGACTAGACGAAGGCATCAGGCCGCCATCAGACTGCATGAATTCCAGTCGTGTACGACCTTTGTCAATGTTGGGGAAGCTTTCTGAGAATTGTTGAAGGTATCGCTTGATGCTCGGGGTCAGGTATGCGTCAACAACCGTGGAATTACCGCGAGGGATGAGCTTCGGCCTTGCAGATGTCTCATGTGAGAGCGATACATTGTCGAACCCAATCTGGAGCGCTAGATCTCGGATCTGAAGCTCGTGCCTCGGAAAGCTGTACGAGTGCATTAGACACACTGCCAGGGAGCGGAACCCTTCGTCGTAGATTCTCTGGAGATCAAGTCTCGTGCTAGTCAGATCTAGGGGCTGGAGCACGTGGATCATCTCCCCGGACTCTCCCATAACCTGTTCCACGGGCTCAGGGGATGACAGCTGTATCCTTCGGAGATCCGAGTCGTTGCAAGCCTGCACAGTCACTCGCTCTCTGACTTCGAAGGCGTTTGAATATAAGGGTAGCGGCCGTCGGATGGTCAAGTCAAACATATGTGGCCGGCTTTGAGTACCGATTTGAAGAACATCCTTGAAGCCTTCGGTTATCAGTAGGGCTGTCTGCTCGCCTTTCCTCTCGAGTAGGGCATTTGTTGCAACCGTGGTGCCCATTCGAATCCATTCTGTTGCCAAAGGCGCTTAAGATTACCATCAAACGAGAGAGAGGCACCAAAAAACGTACCGACGTCTTTCAGGTCGAGCACTGTTCCTCGCGGAATGGAGGACTCGTAGTATTTCTCGAGGACGCGGCGGATTGCCTCGGTCGGCGCATCCGCATAATTCTTCGGATCCACCGACAAGATTTTGGCGACAATATCCTCCCCCCCCTCGACTTTGCAAATACAATCCGTGAAGGTCCCGCCTCGATCTGCTCATCATACTCGAAATCAGCAACGGGGACTCCTCAATTGGCAATCCTGACCTGGAGCACTCGCTCGAGACTCACCGATTGAGATGCGCAGTGGCTTCGTGTCTGTGCTTGTGGGCATTGTGATTAGAGGTGTGAGGTGTGAGGGGTGAGGGATGAGGGGTGAATTCAATGCTTGTGCTGCGTATGTCTCGGGCTTGAATGATGGAAGGGGGTTTAGATATGTTGTCTCATTCTTGTTGGTGAAAGGCTATATACCCCAACGATATCATCGATAGGAGTTCGTTCCTCCGTCTGCTGGCCTGTGGAGATAAGGCGATAAGAGAGATAAAAAAGAGGGGGGAAGTTCGGAGAAAACTCCGCAGTGGAGGCGGGGCTGGCGAAGTGGACTGCTGGTGGAGCTCCAGCCATCGCGCGAGATGTCAATGTTGAGATCTATTGGTTTCACTTGTACGCAGCCAAACACAAAGCGTAAGTCTATCAAACAATTGCACAAGACGCGCCGGTGAATTGCCGGGTTTGGGGTTGAGGTCTCCCGGCGCCATAAAGAGGTCTTGGAGCCCGGCTTTACCAAAAAAAAAATCCATAATTTCTCTCTAGCCGAAGCACTTTTGTATCAACCCACACGACAGATCTAGTCTTCGACCTTTCTTTTTCACCATGGGCTCTATCGGCGAGTACACCACAACCAAGGTTCAATCTCATGAGCCTTACGAGATCATCGACGAACCGAGTCGCTCGCGTCGCAAGATCCGAATTATTGTCATCGGAGCGGGCGCAAGCGCGTTGAATTTTGCGCACGACATTGACCAGAGCACATTGGACATCGAGTTGGTTCTGTATGAGAAGAACCCCGAGATTGGTGCAACTCAATTGAAAAAGAGAGGAAGGAGGAGGGGGGTTCCTGCGCATGGTGCCGCACCCGAATTTTTCAGTCCAGCGTATGAATAGAGCGCTTGCCAGAATAATCGAGACGAGTTTTTGATTACATGGTAACTAAGAGGAGCTCAATACGTCCCTGGTCGGCATCCCAACGTCCCATGAGCCGCAGAATAAATGCAGCCTAGCTAGGTGGATACTCCTCAACTCCTCGCCCGCACGTCCATCAATTACCCGGCGGAGATGTAGTCAAATCTACCAAATTGCACATTTAGCAGGAAGACCGCCAACTCAGCCATACTATTTGACAAGAAAACCTCTTGAAAGAATACATCCTTGATTTATTGGGAGTCCTCTACCTGCCGTAGAGAGATGTAGTAACAGCATGTTAATTCAAGAACCGCTACAGCTTTCCAAGACAGTCACCAATCCTAGCTCGATGTCAAGCACGCTCCAAACACAATGATACAGGTGACCCCATCCTTCCTCAAAGTTATCTATACCGCCCGTGGAAGACACTTTAAAGAACATAGCGGAAGACCGCTTGCTCGAAGTCCGTTAAATCGAGGAACTCGGTGCCAATCGCCACACTCTCACTGCCGGGGTTAGAAAGCGCCTGTCGGTCACGTCTCTTATTCTCCAGGATGTTCACCAGACGAATAGCCAGTAGGGTCGCCGCTGCGAGGGCGTACATGATGGCGACCATCAGCTTGCCATCAAAATACTCGGGCGCTTGGTTCGAGCGGAACGTCTGCGGTCCGATCCAGTTTCCCGCGGCGTAGGCCAGTATCTGGAGCCCATTTACTGTGGCCTTCTTAGTGTAGCCCAGGGTATTGTTGGATATTATCACCATGACCAAGCACCAGGAGGTTCCAGCAGCGCCGATGATGTAGTAGCCCACCAACAGACCAGCTTTGGCATGAAGGGGAAGGACAATCATCAGAATGCCACCCACCATGGGTATGAGAATGGCGATGATGGCAAAAATGGTGCGATCCAGGAATCTGTCGGAAAGATATGTCAACCCCAGCTTGCAGACAGTATCAACAAGCCCCATGGGCATATTTAGCAAGAGGGCCATGCGACTAGAGAAGCCGAAAGAGCTGATCACAAGAGAACCGAAGGTCGTGATGCCGCCATTGGGGATATTCATCAAGAGCGAGAAGAGCACGTAGAGATAGGTGCGCGGGTCACGGAGGGCCTCGAAGAAGTGGGCCCATTTCCAAGTATGGCCACCAATGCCTTGGAAATTACCCCGGATGCGATCCACAGCAATGAGCTTCTCGCGATGGCTCAGGAATCTGGCGTGGATCTGATCGTCGGGCATAAGCCAGAAATATAGAGCGCCGGTGAGAACTGTAGGGAGGCCCAGCACGAGGAAGAGAATCTTCCACACAGCAATGGAAGCCGTCTGCACTCCCGACAGTCCATACGCAATTGCCGCAATCAGGATCTGGGCGAAGCCGTTGCAAGCAAGCCAGAAGCCCATGCGCTTTGCCTGTTCATCTTGCTTGTACCAGCAGGAGGTGAACAGCACGAAGGCCGGAGTGACTGTCGCCTCGAACGCGCCGAGGAAAAAGCGGACGCAAAGCAGGCCGGCGTAACTGTTGGTTGCGACGTGACAAAGAAGCACGACACCCCTAAGCAGAATATTTAAAGGAGGTATATTTCCCTAGCGGAAGTCGACGTAGCAGATACGTGGTGGGAAACATATACCAAAATCAGCATGGACTGGGGCACAAAGGTATGGAGGGAGGCGTGCCAGGATACATACTCCCAAAAGATGTATCCAGCGTAGAAAATGCTCGACACCCAGCTGTATTGCTGCGAGTTGGGGTCCAAGTGCGTCTCATCGCGGATCCCCATCAGGGAGGCATAGTTCAAAGACGTTTTGTCGGCAAACTGGATTAGATAGACCCAGCACAACAAAGGCATCAGAACTCGATCGATTTTGGACAACACTTTGCGGGACTCTTCGGGCGTATATTCGATCGCCTCTGCAGCCAGAAACTGTAGGGCTGGATCAACGTCTCCTGTGCCTCCATGCTTGATCTCACCAGGCTGGACTTCAGTGTCTAACTGCTCCACGTCGTCATTTGGTGGAACTTGAGAGACCTTTTTTTCACTGGGTTGGGTGGTCATACTGCCTTTTGTCACACTCATCTGATCCATTAGGGTAAAGAATTTCCAATTCCCGGACTCATCGTCGCTCCTTAAATGGCCACTCCAGCTGACCCGATAAGCATGGAACACAAGACTCCTGGATGTCCAAGACATAAAGATAGGACATTTTGCGGGGGTGGTGGAGCTCCATCAGCCGGCAAGTTCTTATCTTTCCTGAAACCGAGAGATAATGCGGGGTTGGCGTGGATTCCCATGTTTCCATAGATAAGACCTTATCCCCGACTCTCCAGCGAAGCGGTGACCTTCGAGTGGCAACAGAAGTTATGATAAAGCACTACTTTGCAGGTCAGACAGATAGTATAAATTTTAACAATCCTCAGATACTCTTTCAATGATATCTCCATGTACGCATTGCCTAAATTGCTAGTCCTGTATGAATCGTTCACAGCGAAATTAGAGGTTTTCGGTGATAAGAGGTGTTTTACGTAACAGACGCTCCACATAAATATAAGAGACAAATGTCTTCGATCACTTTGCTGCCTTCGGTTAAAACGCTTGGGTTGAATTTCGCAGTACAGTACATAGTCAACCCGACCCGAGATTCGAAATAGAGCATATCAGTCGCTTTGACATGACAAAGTTCAGAGTCAATCGTATTCCAAGCACACGAATATAGGATTTACACTGCACCAGGTTTGACCGCAGGCAACCACGGATGAAAAAGCATGCGATTTTCCCAGCTACTCTTGTGGCCGACAGACGACCTGATGGATGCATTCGGCCACGTACCGCACATTACCCTCGTTGAGTCCAGCTATAGATACTCTGGAGCTTTCGGCCATGTAAATGTGATATTTCTCTAGTTTCAACATTTGTGTAAGCTTAGTGCAGTCGTGTAGTCCTAGACAAATAGTCAGATACTTACCTTTTAGGTGGTGAACTTGTTCGGGTGTAAGACCCAGCACGCAAAACATGCCTTTCTGCTGTGTTATTCTCCTCCAGTCGCCCGGGGTACCTAATAAGAAATAAGCCACTGCGCTCACAACATGCCAACAAGGAGAGGGTATTTGCGATACCTAGCGCTGTCAATTCATCGAATAATTGCTTCCTCATTCCAGCAATGCGCGAGCTCATCGTGGTAAGATCACGCCGCCACTGAGAGAATAGGCCATCGTTTGCTAGAATCGCCGTGACCACACGAGCACCGAATGCCGGAGGATTAGAGATTTCGCTGCGAATCAACTGCGCTAAACTTGACTCCACATTATTGGCGATGTTGTGGTTGCGTGATACAAAAGCACATAGCCCGGTCCTCTCGCCTATGAGAATGAGCAGATGCACATTAGAAGGGAAAGGAGCAGTGGAACCGAGAACCCGGTTCGAGCTCCGACTCTCAAGTGACTCGAATGGAATGACACTCAGTCAACGGGAAAACATACCATAAAGTCCCATGCTTTTGGCGAAGGAAATACAGACACCCATTTCCAGATCCAACTCCTCAGCAAAGTACCGGATGGCATACGCGTCTTGATCGTAGTCTCCGGACGTCAGCCCCAAGTACGCAGCGTCAAACAGAGGGAATAGGCTTCTCTCCTTCATGATAGCACCGATCTGTCGCCATTGTTCTGGACTAGGATCCCATCCAGTTGGATTGTGTGCGCTAGCATGAAGCACAAAGATTGACAATGGGTCTGCCTCAGTTAAGGCTCGAAGTAGCGACTCGACGTCAATCCCATCCCTCGAGGCATAATCAAACTCTCGGACCGAGAATCCCACTGATTCCAAGACCTGTCTGTGATTGGACCAGCTTGGATTGGTGATGTAGACGGTTCGATCACGACCAAGTGCCCGCCTGAGCAACATTCCTGCCACGTGTAGTGCTCCGGTTCCCGATAATGCCTGACACGAGGCGACCTGAAACGAAAAGATTAGCAAATAGAATCTCTCGCGGCATCAAGACGGCTCAGGATAATTCACTCGACCCTCGCTAATAATGGTGGACTCCTTCCTAAAGACCAACTCCGAAACTAGTTTGCGAAAAGGCGGATGGCCCAGGATTGGAAGGTATTCGTGGTTGCAATTCTTGATCGTCTCCTTGGCTGCTTCGACCGCTGGGAGTACCCAGGGATTTCCATCGCCATCGCGGTAGGTACCTTGGCCTAGATTCACTTTGCGAGTGTCTGGGTCGGCAATATAAGCTTTGGTGAGCTCGAATATCGCGTCCGGCGGCGTATAGGCCACGGTCGCAAAGACTGAAGACATCGTTGACATCGCGCAGGAGAATCAGCGAAAGAGTGAAAATGACCAGGCGAAAACAAAACACTCCGAATTGGTGGGGTGATTTTGATCTTTCAATGCGCGGGCGCCCTGTCTTGATAGCGAGTGTGGAGTGACGAACGGGTGGAGCTCCACTCGAAATCGAGATAAGGAGCGTCATCGGCGTCGATAGATAAATCGATGATCCTACGGCGGATTGACTCGTTAGTTCTAATCAAATTGTTCTAAGGTCAGAAACCACAGTTCCCTCAAAATTAACAACATTTGCCAACCGCCATGGCCTCACGGAAGCCGAATTTCGGTGTATACACACCATTGGTGACCTTCTTTGCCAAAGACGAATCTCTTGATCTTGAAAATACCCTGACACATGCAAAGCGTATGGCTGAAGGCGGGGTCGCTGGACTTGTTCTTCAAGGCAGTAACGGCGAAGCACCGCATCTGGATCATGATGACCGCAAATCCCTTGTTCGCGCGGTGCGCAACCATCTCAACGGCTTGGGGCATGCGCAATTACAGCTGATCGTTGGTTGTGGCGCACCTAGTGTCCGAGAAACCCTGACGCATATCACCGAGGCTGAGGAGTCTGGCGCCGACTTCGCACTGGTCTTGCCCCCGTCATATTGGGTCGCAGCCATGACCCCTGCTGTGGTCGAAGGGTTCTTCAACGACGTATGTCTCGCTCGCTTCTTAGTCACTTCAGATGAACAAGTCAAACTAACTCACTCTGAATCAACCATACAGGTAGCATCCCGCTCCCCACTTCCAATCCTGATCTATAACTTCCCTGGTGTCACCGGTGGTATCGACATCAGTTCCGACTCGATCATCAGGCTGGCCCAGTCCAACTCCAATATTGTCGGTTGCAAGCTCACCTGCGGCAATGTCGGTAAGCTGCAGCGTATCTCATCCACCCTGTCTGCAGACTCCTTTGCCGCGTTCGGAGGGAAGTCGGATTTCTTCCTGCCCGCCTTAGTAGCAGGGTCTAATGGAATTATCGCGGCTCTTGCCAACATTGCGCCAAAACTGCACGTGGAAGTGCTGAGAAGATATGAGAATGGTGACATCAAGGGTGCGCAAGAGCTCCAATCCCGGCTCAGCCATGCAGACGACGCCCTCGTCAAAGTGGGCGTGACCGGTGTCAAAGCCATCGTGTCTCACTATTTCGGGTATGGTTCAGGGCAAGGACGTAAGCCCCTGGGATGCCCTACCGTGGATGCCTTTAGTGCAAGTGTTCTGGACCCCATTCAGAGGGTGGTTGATCTGGAGAAAATGTGTAAATAGACCATACTTCTTAGACTTCAACACAACAGGCGTGAGATCTACGGTGCAAAAGCAGTTTCAAGAAAAAATCAAATATGTGATGAAACTCATGCATATCAACCACGATCGGAATTTTTGAGACATCGAAACAATGCTGTTTTTGGGCATTCATCGCAGGGGAATGGTCGACGTGAACTGGGAGCCTGGCTCTCTGCTGGGCGCTTTCCGTCATCGCCCGCCATTTCAGAAGCTATCAACATCCAAAGGTTTTCTGGATGGGTATCACGTGTGTTCAGCAATATACACGTTTGGTGATTGATATAAAGAGAGGGGGGGGGGGCTGGAGGCCAATCGAGCCTCAGGCAGATAACCCCCCTCTTCTCTCCAAATCACATGACCGTTATCAGCACAGTTCCTGGCTCGGAGCAGCTTTGTTCCGAGGCAGGGTGGGGCAAGCTGAGTTTGCTTATCAGCGGTCTTAACTGGAGATACGGACAACGTAACAAGGTACAGTCCCGCATCCAAAATGATTGTCGTGAAGGTCGAAAGTTTCTGAGCACATCTACCATCGCTGAGACAGGATGACTCGCTCTGTGGCGAGCTCAGGAGAATTTTGGGTTGTGAGTCAAGGTGCTGCGCTTGCTTGTTCGGAAAGTACTACCTTCTCTTAGTTGATTGTATTTGAGGTGCGGTAGATTCCTGTATATATCGTGATGGTTTTACCCGTCCGGTGGGCAACCGCTTCGAAGCTCTGAACCTCTCAAACATCATTTGATTTGTAGTGAAATGAAAGCGGGTCACCGTGTGATCGCTTCATCTGGATGATTAGAAGGTGCAGTAAAGATACGATTCGAGAATTTTCAAGTCCCAGGCAAAGTTTTCTAACATAATGGTTTGTACTTGGTATACTTGTCATGGCACAACTCCTGCATAGCTCTGCAGTAGTATTGGAGATAACTTGCATGCTATAGGTGCTTATTCAAAGGTGAGGAACATAATCCTCCCAACTAACAGTCTGAAAAGCCGAGGCCGGCAGACTGCGTAGACCGATGAAGTCCTCCACCAAGATATACGCCCGCCCCACACAGTACAGAGCACAAATAATCGAAGTTGGTATGAGCACTCGTAGCGGAAGCTCCGCCTTGGGATCGTGCGTCGGGTCAATATTGCGCATCTTTTTCGCAACACGGGCCCAGAATCCTTGGCTTGGTGATTTGAGAGGAGGGGAGTAGGAAGAAGGGTAGTTTCCCACCTGCGAGCCCCTTGGCGACGGCGACGCTATCCACGGAATGCGCTGTCTGCGTTCCTCATATGCGCGCGGAAGGAGGATCTTATCACAGTAGCCAGCGTGCAAGCCCCCGACCACGGTGAAGAGGAGATTATAGACACTAGCGCTTCGCCAAAAAAGTCGCTCCGCGCGGGTCGGGTAATGAAAGTCCCAGGCAAAGAGAAACATAGAGCCGAAAAGAAGAAGCACAGGTGTGGCGATGCAGTCCGCCCGTAAATCGGTCACGGGAAAGTTATCACTGATAATCCGGTTCTGGGGCCGGGCGGTCATGGGCCGCGAGACGAGTGGTAGGTGTAGGTAGCGGAGTATTTGCGTATAGTAGCGCCAGTGCACGCCGCAGAAGGAGATGTCGGCATAGACAAAGTCTAGCGGGGTATCGTGCCAGGGCTGGTCTGGATAGAGGCAGTGCTATCACTCCGAACATGGAATCTGGTTAGTGTGTTCGCTGGATGGGTGCGCAGCTTCCATTGACAGTCGTTGGTTTCTCACGAACCTCTGCTCGAATAATATCAACCGGGGTCCATGTTTTTATCGGAATAGTACCGGTTATGTTTGACGGTTTGGCACGCCAGCAGAACGATGTTACTAGAAAGACGACCACGTAAGATATGGTTGTGAGCTCGAGGGTAGTCAGGTATAATCCCTGCGCCACTCGAAGGACGCTATTAACGAGGAACCACAACGCCTGACAGACGGCAAGTACACTGTGAGCCCCTATTAGTCCATGGATCATATGGGTCACTACCACCCAAGCACAGGTTGTCCGCACCGTGAGAAGCTGTCTGACTTGTTACGATCATTGATCTCGTCTTCGGTTAAGGCTGGGTGTTCGATGTAGTTGTTCGCTATCAGAAAATAGAGTTGTTCGGCATTGACGGGAAAAGACATCGCATTTCCCTCTTCTTCGAGAATGAAGCCTCCCATGTCGGCATAGAAGGCATGTCCGAGGGTCCATGAGGGTGTATTCGGATCCGTGGGATTTCTCGTCACTTCTTCGAATTTCTAGGCTCCAGAAGCTTAACGGCCATTCATTCGAGCGTAAAAATCTGGTACAGCGCTACGAAACCAGTGGATTTGCCTTACCTTTACTGATGCCCGGGCTGAGGACCACTGACCCAGCGCCAGCATGAGCAGAAACTCGGGTCCTAACACTCCAATTGAAGCCAAATGTAATCTGTCCCGTAGACGGTGATACCACTGGTCATTCCGAGCAGGTATATTAGGAAGGACTGCTGTCCAACAGCAGAGAATAATAGTCAGTAAACATGTTGAAAGAATACTCCACGATCCCCGTCCATCCGGCTCAGCAACCCAACCTTGGCGGGTAGAGGCTGTGATATTATCGGCCATCAAAAGACGCGAAATGTGCAGCTGAACTGGGTCAAGAATCTCTTACAGGTCGTCTCTCAGAATCTGCGTGGAGGATGGGGTGCGTGTCCCTATTAAAGGCAACATACCCTTGTAATCCCGTAATGCTAGTAGGGCGAACGCAGCCGCCCGATTGGGCAAAATCTGTGGCTGTGAGCGTTAGAGTACGCGCCCAAACGAACTTGGGACATTAGCACAAAGGCTGTGCAGCACAGGGCTTGGAGTAGTGGAATGGCCAGAGACGATGTTGTTGAATAGCCACATCCACTTTCGTACATCTTATTCCAGTACCTAGTAGCATGATTGCAGGAGACACCCGAAATGAGGCTTTGTGTCCGGGTAGTGACTGGGAGGGGCTCGGGCCGGACCGTACCCATACGCTCACGAGCATATGGGATCTAGGATCTATATGTAGAAAGCAACATCTTTGCTTCTCATTCTGATTCGAAGTGTCAAGCACGATGAATCTAGGCAGCAAAACAAGAAAAACTTTAGTAGAGCATATTCAAACGATGAGCGCGAGGGTCACTTCTACCCTCATTGGATCAGAATTTGCCTTACTATCCCTAGTTAAGAATACGCAGGCGTGGCCACGCATGTTGTTTCGTTGATGGGTTGTGTAGTAGCAGGAGTAAAAATTTAAGGGTAACTTAACTAGTCCATGACCAGCCAAGAACTGCGTCTGGGTGGATTAAAAAAACATACAACAGAAGGGATTCGCTGGTGGTCACCCACCCAACTACTAACCTCCCGGCGTGTGGCTTAAGTACGGCTGAGCGGACGGGAAGCCCTGTTTTCCACACCCTGTGGTCGTATGTACTTGCACCGATCTAACAGGGCAACAAGAGGGGGATTTGTCAAACTAGCGGCCTGCGGGAAAATGTAGAATGTATCGAGCAAACCGGCTTCTAGGTTACCTCCAAGCCCTGCTCCACGCGGCCTCAGCCTGGATCTTGTGGAGGATTGGGAAGGGTGGCGATCGATGGAAGGGCCGCTGTTGTTGCGCAGCCCTGCGCATAATCTCTGCCACTAATCCCTCGTCTTCACTGCCGTTCAGCACCAGGGTCCGCAAATGAGTCAAGCGGACGAGGAGGATCGCCGCCCAGGCTTCTGTGTTTAGGTTGTATAGATGCACTCTCCAACCGCGTTTGAGATTCGGTTGCTGATCGCCGAAGATCTCGGTCAGAGCGTGCTCGATGAATACCACGGCTTCAGGCTGCTGCGCACTGAATGTCCCATGGCGTCGCCTTGCCCTGGCAGTGCCATCCCACAGGACCTCAAACCGACGCACGCGACAAGCGAGCGCTGGATTCTTCCAGAGTCGCATGATCAAGGCGACGTCCCGGGCCGTGATGGGGTTCCCAGTCAGAAGGATGTCGGAGTCAAGTAGCGGTTGAAAGACATGATGGAACCGCTTAGAGCATAGGCACAGCGCGCGCACGGTTCTTGAGCGGTACCTTCCCTCCCGACTATACTCGCCGATAGAGGTGAGCAGTTCATTTGGCAGTACTTCCATGATAATTGATGCTTGTGAATCCTATATTGCTTGAGCTACATTGAGTAAACAATGGTTGGAAAGGTATGAATAAAGAGTTCATTGGGAAACGCGGGGGATTCACAAGGTCACATGACTGTTCTCGGAGTGCAGGACTGGTGCTCCACCGTGGCAGGCACCAGTTGAGTAGCATTTTTACCTGCCCCACCTTGCTTGTTTGTCTGTGTTTGTCTTTGTTTGTCTGCGTGTGTTTCTTGTGCGCTTGATTGGGCTGTCGAGTGGAGTCGAAGTCCACCTATGATGCAATCCCATCGAGTGCAAACTGTTCAAATCCAACAAACAGAATGAATGTCTGGCCATAGATACCTAGTAATCATCCGCCATGCTCGCGAAAGAGTTGAACAGACTGTAAAGGACGATAGGAGCCTTAGATATGGGATAACAGTCCTCTTCTCACTTCTTTTATATTTTATCATCTCTGGTCTCCGCCTTCCCCCGGCATCCACTTCATTCACTTGTCGTTCATAGTGCAAACAACAAGATCCGTCCGTGACTGCAACCAGCATGCCGAATCGTATCGCAGTGTATGGCCATCGGGGCTGGGTGGGATCTGCAATTGTTCAGAGTCTGAGCGAATCGCCCGCTGTCGTCAAGGTTCTTTATCGCCCAGAGTCCAATGCGCAAGGCTTGCCTCCAAATGTGACTGCAGTTCAGGTTGATATCACCGATGAGGAGGCTCTGGTGGCTGCTCTCCGGGATGTCGATATTCTCATGTGAGATGCCCTTGCTGTTGGATGACAGATTGCACGGTCCACAGAACTGACTGGACGGCCACAGCTCTTTGGTCGGCCATTCTGCGATTGAATGCCAGTACGATCTGATCAGAGCTATCCCGAAGACCAAAGTTCAATTGTTTGTTCCTTCTGATCTCGCCGTCAAATACCGCGGGCAGGGACTGGGGATTGAGCTCATCAGTGCCAAGATCAAAGTAGAAGAGGCAGCGGAGAGGCTGGGTGTGCCGACAACAGTCGTGCTGACCGGCAACTTCGCAGAATTTGCGCTTGACACACCGTAAGTAGACCCTCCACCCGCCCTGTGTTTAAGCAAAAAACAAGGAGCTGGCGGCTGACATCTGTCTAGAGCCATGGGGGTGGACCGTAGGCATAATCGCATTATTTTTACAGGAAACAGTGCATCGCAGCCACTGAATCTCTGGTAAATCCCCCCTTGAACGCCGTTGCCTAAATGCTACTGATTGAACCTCTCCGTTTAGTACCCGTGAATATGTTGCAGCAGCCTTTGCGTCGATTTTTAGCACCACGCCAATTTGCGAGCTTCAAAATCGTACTATCAGTCTATCGGAACTGACACCAAGCGGGGACGAGATTGCACAAGTGCTTGCCCAGAGGTTCGCAGCAACTCCAGCGAAGCACACTGTTTCTATTGAAGATGTTACTCGCCAGGTGGACGCTATGATCGGGGCTAAAAACCCACTGGCGCTTGCGTGGTACACGCGTAAGAACTGGGGAAATGGCGATCAGCTGAAATTCCTCGGGTCAGATATTTGGGAGGTGGAGGGTTTTGAAAAGAAATCCATTGAGGACCTGCTGGTGGCAGGAAAGCTCGGAGAGTATCGGGCTATGCCGGAAGAGGTCACCAAGATCTTTGAGTCGGAATTCATTGACTGTAGATAGGCTTCGCTGACCTGGGGATCTCAAGTCAATGCATATCTTCACTCTAACTGAACTTATATTATAGTGTGTACACGTTTCCCATCGCAGGGTTATCTATAGTTTGACTTTTGACCAAGCAAAATCTATGTAGGAGTATTATTAAGAGCAATAGAGCTGTTTGTTAATCGAGTTGGCTTTACATGAACTACTTATTAGTACTTTCGTAGTAGGATAGGCTGAGACTAGCAAAGCTGCTTTTGTGGCGTATTATGACTATTTGGGCGTTGAGTCGTTGGTGGATGGTCCTGGCGGAAGGTTTCTGCTGCCATACAGCATATGCCTAACTGTTCCATGACCTTGATGTTCAACAGACCGCAGCCCAAAGGCAGTCATTTGACTAGTAGACCTCGTCTGAGGCAGTTACAAATTCTTGTATAGACTACGCGAAGCGGTTAACTAGAGGTGTGGGAATTATATAGGAGGAAATCTCTAACATACCCATCCAAGCAACCAATGCACAGTAGTATGGCAGCTAACTCCACAGAGCAACGCAAAGTGTACTGGTATATGGTGCCGAAGGAAGTAGAGCCAAACAGACTGCTGATGAGGGGTTCGAAGTACGACCATCATCTGCCTTGTCCGCATGCAGAGGCCTAAGAAAACTGGTTCTTTTGCCTGCATCGAAGACCAGATCATGGGGAAGCAGGGTTTGTTCGCTCAACTTAGATCTCCTCTCGGGGGGTTTCCTTCTGACTTAAGCTGCTATATAGCCCCATGTTCAAGTTTAGCACTTTCACTGTGAAAGAAACAGCTACAGAGACAAGAAGATTTACTTAGAGCCCAGTCAGAGAGATCCTGAAGATGAAGAATTAACTGCCATCGTAATCCGTCTCCTAGCCAATCAACCCCCACAAGCAACTTCATCATTCACTCTCGATACCATCTTTGATATCAAATTACCTCTCTTCTACAACTGGTAGTAGTGAATGTATTGTAAAATATCCCCGGCGCTCAAGGATTATCATGGCCTCAAAATCTCGTCTCTTGTTCTCTCCATCTCTCACTTTCTCTCCTCCTCTCATCCTCATCACTTCCCCTTTCTTCTTCCATACCGTATGTCAGCCTCAAGTCGACAGAAATCATGAAGCTCTCCACCTTGTGGTCTGTCCTCGGTCTTGCTGTCGCTGCCGGCGTTGCAGTTGGTGATTCTTCCTCTCTTTCTGATGCCATCAACGTCGAAACGACCAACCTCGCGACGAGCCCCGCCTGCATCACCTACCACACCTTCGTGACACATACTTACACTGTCAAAAAGGGAGCAACCGTCTCGCACACTGGCAGCATCACTTCGTCCGTTCCCGTTGCTGTTACCTTTACAACCTCGAAGCCCTCTAACGGACCTGCAACTTCGACTCAAGGTGTTCTATCGACTACTAGTGGCCCTACTATCTCAAGAATCTCGTCGTCTACCGGGACGTTTCCCGTCTTTCCCTTCCCTTTTACTCTTTCTTTGCCAGGGATCGGGATCTGGCCGCCGGCCAAAACCTCCTTGACCTCGAACCATGGAACAGCGCCGAGTGGTGGAACTCACAGCAGCGAAACCTGGCTTTCTACTGCCGAGCCTCAGTCTTCTTGTGGAACGTCTAGTGTTGAACAAGCTTCCACAAGCAGTACCACTGACGTAACAGGGAGGACCAGTTCCGCGCAAGGCAGTACTGAGCCCAGTCGGGGCGCGACCACCGGGACTGCTCATGCTAAGATTGCAGGTGATGAGACAGGGATCATCAGTACTACCTACACCAGAGCATCAAGTGTCACTGGCCCTGCCTGTGTAACGCTCACCCAGCCACCTTCCATAACTACCAGCCTGCTTTCAAGCCCTATGATAACTTCCAGCGCGTCCGTCATCGCCGTCCGCTTTCATAACGTCGTCACAATTATCACATTCTGGAAACTGAGCCCCGAGCCACGGCCAGATAAACAAGTCATCGACAACGTGAAGAGAATTAAGGATGATATTGCTGATCTGGCGAAGAACATGGGCGAGAAGCTCTCCAAGTGCAATCAAAAGAAGCGCGGTCTGTTTGACGGTCTTCTGAATCTCGCCGGAGACACCACCAGCCAGATCTTGGATAAGCTCGGTTGTCTTGAGAACAGACTGGATGACCTTGTGGAAAGAATCAAGAACAAGGACATCAAGGGGGTCAATGACATCGTGAAGGCTCTGGAAATTGAAAAGTCCCCTGGTGGCCCTGAAAGATCGGCGACTAACAGACTTGACAATGACACAAAAAGCTCCAGCCACTCGTCCTCGTCCTCGTCCTCGTCATCGTCCTGTACCTCGCTGTCAACCGCACACCATGTCACGATTCTCTGCCAGCCAACCTCTACCACTACCGGTGGCTCGACAGTTACAACTACAACATGCACCCGGACAGCTACAATCACGACCACCGGGTGCTCTGTCACCGCAACGACAACCACAATCATCAACACTCCGAGCTCCACTCCGACGAGACGCCTGTGCGCACAGGAAAACTGCGGTGCTGCATGCTTAGCCGGGAAGAGGGGATGGGTGTCCATCTCATCGGTGGAATGTGCCTCTATCCCAACCAGTACGGTAGGAGCACTGCCTACAGGCAACGGGGGAAGAATTCATCGTCGGTATACCTCTCTTGGCAAGGACACAGGAGTCAAAACATCCAATCAAACCTATACCTTTGGCAAGCGAGCCCTACAGGATCTTTCCGCCGTGGACCCAAACCACTATCTGCCTAAGCTCAACCAAGCTATAACGCAGAACGACCACTGGGCCAGCCAAAGCGAGCCAGTGACGGGCAAATGGTATCGCTGGCCAGATCTGCAGTCCGCGCTCGGCGTGAAGGGCCTCCACGGCTGCACTGTGCTGATGATCGTCGCGAAAGATGGCGTCTACCTCTCGCACATCTTCGAGTCCCCCATCTTCCGCACGCAGACCGAGCCCGACGTAGCCGACGACTTTTTCATGGAGCAAACATTCACCGCGCTGAGTACCGGGCGTACCGGGCCTGCTGGAGTGGTCAACAATCAGATCGAGCCCCTGCAGGATTTGTGGGGAACGGACGCAAACCCCGGCCCCCTGCATCGCACCAACAACCCCCAGCTCATCATCATCACCCCTTTCTTGTCCGAATGGCGATCCCAGGAATATATGTACGCCCGCCGAGTCAACTGGCTCGCTGCCCAGTTCAACCAATTCCTCTACTTCCCCACCGGGGGAGCTCCCGCAGATAAAGCCCCGATCATCCGCGGTTACGAGCCGACGAATTTCTGGCAGTCCAACGATGATGATTCCTCCGTGGGGAAAGTCGTGATTGAAGTCGACAAGTACAACAGATTCCTGCAGGCGGGCAATCACCTTCTCGCTGTGGGTCAGTGGCGGCTGTGGTTGTGTGGGCAATATGTCATGGACTACGACTTCTGGGATCCGGCGGCGGTTCTTCAGCCTGTTGATCAGCCACAGGGGCATATGCAGCGGCGAGATCGGTGCCCGGGACGTTTCATTTCTGTTCATCCTATGCTGGTGACTTCGACAAAACCGACAAAGAGTGCCGCGACAAGCGCCACAAGCTTGTTCACTACCAAGTCGGCAACATCCACGCCGACACCTCAGATGAGCAATCAGACCTGCCTCCCTAACAAAGACTTCCATCAACCACTCGACTCCCATGTTGTCAACACTGTTGCCTCTCTCTGCTGGCGCGGCACCCAGATCCCCTCCATCGACTTCGAGATGGGACCCGACAGCAAACCACTCACATGGTCTTCAGGCAGCCCCACGATGACGAACTGGCAGTACCATGTCACGATCACCTGGGTAAAAGGGTGTAAGGGACCAAAGCAGAAGCCCATTGCGCCGACCGGGCAAGAGGGGACCAAGTACACCTGTGAGAATATTGTCAAAGACAACTTCAGCAAGTGCGTGGTTGATCATCGAAGCTACGGTGGGAGTAGAGTGTTTGGGTGCTTGGAGTATCGGGGTTGGATGGAGCATTGATTCTTAGGCCAGATTCTGGGTGTCCTCACCTTTCCTGTGGTTGGAAGCTCATGTCGGCTTACATCTTTGTCCTTCTCTATCGCTTTCTGTATCCTACACCTTCAGCAGAATTCGGATTTTGAATGGTTGAAGTGTGTATTTTATTCAATGATATCTAGCTAAGAGCATAGGTTCTCCATTTCGATGCCTGAAGCCTAGTAATAGCATACCTTCTGTGAGATAACGCAAGAAGTTTATGAATGAGGGGTCGAAAGGATAACATGATACAATTCATAACAACAGGACTAATGCTCTAGTAGTTCTGGACTTGATCAAGCTCTTTAGTATCGAGCCTAAGAAGTATAGTATTGTAGCAACGAACGTGGATGTTGCAGGGAAGATGTCAACGTCAGGGCTAAATTGAGACTCCGATCGCGGAAAGCATTCCGCCCTGCTGAATCAGCCGCCGTCAGCTCTGACTCACCAGGCCCTAAATTCCCTAACATTTACTAACCTCACTAATGAAATGAGTTGAAGAAATTGACACTCTCTTGACATAACTCCCATAGTAACATATTCTCTGGCTTTCCTTATCCAAGATGTCTGAATCCACTTCTCACCTTGACACCAGTCCAGCCATCCGGCCGACCCGCACCCCTTTCGCAGGCCTTTCCGTGCGCGTTGAACCCCTAGCCGAGCAGCATGTAGACGATCTATACCACCACATTGGCCAGCCCGAACACACCTCGCTTTGGGACTACCTCCCCTTCGGACCCTTTGCAGACAAGCCCACCTTCACCCAGTTCCTCGACACGCTAATCACCCATGCCGACAGCGTCTTCTACGCGGTGGTCGACCTGGCGCGCAGCCAAGCCGTCGGTCTGCTCAACTTCATGCGCATCGACCTGTCCAACCGCGTCGTGGAGATCGGGTCAGTGGTCTTCTCCCCCCTGCTGCAGCGCACGACGGCCGCGACGGAGGCGTTGTACTTGCTCGCGCGGGCGGCGTTTGAGCAGTTCCACTTTCGACGGCTGGAGTGGAAGTGTAATGACCTGAACGCGGCGTCGAAGCGGGCGGCGGTGCGGTTGGGCTTCACGGCCGAGGGCGTCTTTCGGCAGCATCTGATCGTCAAGGGGAGGAACCGCGATACCGCTTGGTTCTCGATTCTAGATGGCGAGTGGCCCGCGGTAAAGGGGGGCTTTGTGAAGTGGTTAGACCCGAGCAATTTCGATGGGGAGGGACTTCAGCGGGCGAGGTTGGAGGCTTTGCGCGGATTGTAGGCAAGGGACCAGTTCAGCCCTTCTCCATTTCCTTCCTTGTTGGACTTAGAGGCAATCTCGGCTAGGGGACAGTGGTAACCGTTGGGGAGAATCAGAGACCCTGGATTAGATTTGGTGACATTGGCACTAGATTGATGGGTAGTATCGAATTAATATAGCATCAATCTTAGCCCTGGTGGTCTTCTTGGCAGACGTTGGTGTGACACTTTACGATTTAATTATTATCCATTGTATGGGAAATTCTGTCTTTCCTCTTGTTTCTTCTAATTTTTTTCTCCTTTTCTCTTTCCAGTTCTGGCCTCTCCTTTCAATCTGCATTGCGCGGACCAGCAAAAAGCTTTTCCTCTTGTCAACATTTAGCTTATCTTGCCGTGGAAATCTTGGCTGCACGAAACAGAGTATTTTTGCTAGCTTCTCCACCAGACCCTGAAAAGTCCACCGTCCTTCTTCCCTGGCGTCCTTGGCTGTGCCTAGCCGTTAATTAGCGAGATCCTCCTGTGTCAGCACGTTAGCTGCTTTTATTTCTACCTACCCCCCGCGCGAGGCCGAGTTCTGGAATGTTCATGCCTCATCGCAACGAGTCACGAGTCTTGTGTGTGAATATCAGGCGGAGTGGGTGGATGATGCTCACGAGGAGCTCTCGTGGTGGTCCGACCGGACTTGTATGTGGGATTCGTTGGCAAGGACTGGGTGCAATATTTGGAGGAGGTATTTGCTTGATGGCTGTTACAGGAGGACAACAATATAACCTCGACGAGGAGTCACAATCTGTCACACAGGAAACAATACAGGGATGTACATACAATACAGTACATGTTATACTCCGTACCCGGAAAGGTATGCGCTCGCGCAGGGTCGAACTCGCAATTCATCGGAATGTGATGAGCTGATCCAAGGAAGGTGCCGCGAGGCAGAAGGCAACTGTGCCGAGATAAAAGCCTAGAGATGCTAGAAAGTATACTTGGTGGGACAACTTGTACAAGGAATGTATAGAGATACAATTGGCGCCAAAGTGTACACATGATGATTCACTCAGTCTTAGAGAATCACCCAAATAGAGAGATATACGCCGCATCGAGATCGTTCACCATCGACGCAATTCCCTCGTAGACCAGATCCCGCTTCATGGAGAGAATTAGCGAATGGGCGCCGTTGCGCAGCTCCTCGATCAACCGATGTGCATCCTGGATTTCCGTGCCCAGTTCGGGACAGTTCAACAGCGGGTAGCAGATGGAAAGCCGTCTCGACGACAGCGCGGCCCGGACCCGGTGCACCAGCATATACAGCACGTAGGACGCCTGCATTGCGGCACATTTGAAGTACGGCAAGGACCCGTAGTACCCGTCTTGCGCGGGTGCCAGTGTGGTCATACTGGCATTCTCCAGGTCCTTAGATCGAGAAGTGGCCGAGTATGGACAAGGTACATCCTTGAAGGCACGGGCAACGGCGAGTGATGATTTCAGACAGATCATGGAGGACTCGTCCTTGCTGAACGGAAAGAACGAGTCCATCTCGGTGGCTGTCACGGAGGAGAGTTCCCGGGATGCGCTGCCGTCTATCCGCAGTGAGGAGAGATCGCAATGCTTTTCCAGGAAGATTGGGATGTCGGAGAAGGCTCGGAAGCGATGTAGCTTGATCCGCGCACTGTGAATTGGTCAGCGTGGGTAGAACTTGAGGAGAACTCTGGTTGAATGCTTGGAGATCATACGAGTGAATCAGTGCGCTGGCAATTAAACCGAAGCTGCGGCCTGCAAGTCCTTCCGTACTATTGCCTTGCATCGGTGTACAAATCAGGTCACACTCCGAGGCCAATGACAAGATGGATTGGTCCAACCGGGCAATCTGATCTTTTAGATCCGGGTTTGGTGAGGATTGAGCACTCTGCATGGTGATCACGCGCAGAAGGGCGCTGACTGAGTCATGAGCATTATGAGCCTTTAGAATAAGTGACCACGGCTATAAGGGGTTAGCAGACAGGTACCCTGCTATGTGAGTACAAATAGCTTTACCTCCAGGCCGTTCGTCCCCAGTTCGAAAGCTGGGTAGGGCGTTGTGATTCTAGGATCATTGGTGGTGATGATTGGGGACTGGCAGTGGGACATTAGCCCGGTGGTGGACATCACCGTAGCTGATAATCAACGTACTGATGAATTGACAGCAGAAGACTGGTATCCTAGAATAATCTGTAGACCCGTGAGCGTGGCGTGTAGCCGTGAGAGATGGACGAAACGTACTGCGATCCACCATGCGCGTCGTTGAGCCTCCGATGCATTCTCTTCCAACCGATGCAGCGAACTGTCCATCGCAGTCGTGATGGCTTGGTTGATCCGCATCCGCATGCGATGGATATTCCCATTTTGACAAGACTCATACACGCCAAGGACCATCAAGGTCAAGGTTGGGTGGAGTCTAACGGGTAGATCGGGATGGAAACGCTGGCTGTAAGTCGGAGGACGAGGGGAGATTCGAGCGGCGTCGGGCTCCACAATATCTTGCTCGGCGCTCTCCAGAGCGGACTGCACGAAAAGACCGGAGTATGACCGGCGCAGCCACGCACAGCAGGGATCGGAGGGATTTCCATCTTGCGGAGGCGGAATCAAGGCGAGGACTGCAGAGAGGGCCAAGCTCAAACAAGAGAGCGGTCGGTATGGTAGACAGGAGTGATCCACTGTCCCCGCCTCTCCGGGCGAGGGCTGGTAGACCTGGGGGTGGTCTGATCGTAGGGGCTCAGCGGGCGGAGGCAACAGCGGCAAATAGGGATGAAGGAAGATGTAATATGCGTTCAGTCTGAGCCCACATGCACACAGGGTCAATAAACATGGAGTAACTCGGCGAGCTGGGGTGTACGCACATATCTTGTTCGGATGTATAGACCCGCAAGAGCGGGCCTTGAATCTCACAGGCAGTCCCTGCATGGAGCGCCTCCAGCCTGTCTTGGGAGCCTCTGTCTGCATCCTGAGCCCTCTTGTACGGAGACAGAAGAGCCAGAGTATTCCAAATACCGGGATCGTCAACCAAGGAGCCCGAGTCTTGGGAGAGATCCACCCCCGTCGGGGGCTGCGGAGACGGCCCCGGAAGTAGGCTGCGGGCGCGTCGGCGAGGACCACCTCGTCTACTGGGCTGATACGAACAGATGCGACCTTTCACCAGGCACTATTGCAATGAATTATTTCCCGGTTCTGTTACAGACAGTACAAAAGAAAGTGGATCAGCCCTACCGGCCTGCAAGGATTTTGTCCGTCGCAACGGGTTTTGGACGCACGGCTGACGATAGGAGTGAGCAAGTACAGGACAGTCAGTCAGTTTATACCGCAGGAAAGACACACCAGGCCAGACAGGCTGCCTTAACAGGAGGGGTCCCTCGCATGAAGTGGGTTGTGTGAGTGTGTTGTAAGGGGGGATGGGGGATGGGGGATGGATGCTGAAGTGTAAGTGTTGGTATGTTGAGTGCCAGGTGAGGGGAGAGAGCAGTCACCGAGGGTCGGCGATCACCGGGGAATGCCGGGGGAGCCGGGGATTGTGGAGAAAAGCATTCGCCGAGCCCGGTTTGGGTCATGTGACCACATTCAAGTTTTCTGACCAAAAATTCTCAAACGGTTGGCATTTCTTGCAAGTTATACTAATAATGTGTTTGATGAATGGTTTGAGTTACTTGATCTATATTTTAAATGCCTAACAGAGCACTAAGTATAATTTGTGGTTCATCTTGATCCAACCTAAGTGTGGCAGAAGCATATAGAACCCCTCCATCATTGATCTTCCACCATTGAAGGAGGTCCGAACACTCCTGATCCATCCCTAAATCCAACATCAGCGCCGCAGTCCGACGGATCCCCCCCCCCTTTCTGACCACTTGCGCCCTCTCAGCAGCCCAAGCGAGTGAGCCAAGATCTCGGTTCGTGCCTCAAGGCTCCGGATGTAGACCAGCATGTCTAGCAGATCCTCGCCTGCGGATCTGACGCCCATCACTGCCCCTTGGAGTCCTTCTCTGTGCGCTGGGAAGGGAAAGTCTTGGTCCACAAAGGGATCTTCTCCGCTGGGAACAAGCGCGCGGAGTTTGGCCTCGGCGGCCTCCACATCGGCGCGATGCTCTGCGACATATCCGCAAATCGTCTCATGCTGTTGGCGGTGGCTGGCTTGTTGCTCCTCACTGCAGTAGAACATGACCCTACAATTATTGCAGCGGATCTGGCCGTTTTCTCTGTAGCATTCCCCGCAGGACATGGGGGTGAGTACACGGCATGACATCTTGTGACTTGGGGCTCAGGCGGATGAGATCGGTATATCGACAGTTGAGGTATGGTAGTGGGAAGGTATTTATATGTATATGAATGGGTGTATGTATATATACGGGAATACTTGAAATCCGAGTGGTGAAGACGCGACAAAGAGAACAACCTTCAAGAAGGACTACGGCCAGAGCACACCCTTGTGTGTTCGAGAAAGAACACTTAATGAAGACAATTTCTTTGCGTGGATGACGGGGAACCTAGACAATGGATTGACCGAAAGTCAATATCCATGCATTTTCTCCATTGCAGCCGTGGTGGTAACAAAAGAAAGGAACCCTACACCTGCTTTCTGGCATCGGATCTAGTAGATAATATAGTAACACTATATTTATTTTCACCCAGCTTATCGCCACATTGCATAATGAAAGTCGGCTGGAGCCAAACACCTCTGGCGATCGCCAAAGGCATAGACTCCCAGCATCATCCCAGTAAACGCTGCCCCAACCCTCGGGGGCCTTGTCATGGTACCATTTCCCACGTCTCCCACCCACTGCAGCCTCGTCTGGTCTCTATCTGGACCAGCCTCACGGAACCCGAATCGGTATGATAAGCCACATTCGACGACGAAGATCACGTCCGACTGCGCATTCTGTAGAGGTATCTCCACAGCCTCCCCCTCCGCAGGCTGGAACCGCACCATTCGACCCCCTGTGTCCGACCCCCGCACGCCCATGCTGCTGTACGTGAGGTAGTTCCACCACACCACCGTGCCGGCCTCAGTGTGCTTCTGCTTCGAATCGAAAGAGACCCGGGTTTCCCAGGTACAGACGCGATGGGTCTTTTTGCGCAAGAAGAGCGTCGGACACGTCGGAACAGACAGATTGTACGGCCCACCGTAGAGACGGAGACAGCCCACTCGCTCTGTGAGCGAAAAGTCGCGCAAGACCGGCGTATCCTTTCGGTACCACCCTAGCTGCAACTGGGGCTGCGTGAAGTCATCGCGCCAGGCGACCGGGGGCTGCCACTGATACAGCTGAGGTCCCGCGTACTCGAGCGGAATCTTCTCGCCACCATTGATGACCGGCCAGTCGTTCTCCCAATTCATCGGGACTAGGAAGGTTTCACGGCCTAATCACACACTTAATCACAGGGGCGCATCTTCCATACCTGAGGGGATTGACTCACCGAACACAGACTCCTCCCACACGCCATCCCGCCAGACTGGCCGCACCCCCAACAGCACCACCCACCACTGCCCCTCGGTATCCTCGACCAAGTCCGCATGCCCAGTATTCTGGACTTCATCGGAGGGTCCATTCCGCCACAGAGGGTTGGTGGGAGCGACCTCCCAGGGACCGAGCGGGCTGGTCTTACTGCGCGACACCCATTCACAATGTCCACTCTCAGTGCCTCCCTCGGCCGTGAAGAGATAGTAATACTCTCCGCGACGGAAGAGATGCGAGCCTTCAGCCACCCCAGACGCTGATTCCCGGATCAAGCGCGGCTCAGCCAAGGAGGCGCCCGTCTCCAGGTCTACCGGCACGATGTGCACGGCGAAGTCTTTCAGATTGGCGAGGGGGGTGCGATCCAGTTTGCGGAAGGTCGATGACAGGTAAACGGTGCCATCGTCGTCCCAGAAGAGCTGTGCAACATGAGCCCCGACCGGAATTCACGGAGACAAAGACACTCACATCCTGATCGAAGCCGACTTGATCAAAGTAGACTGGATCCGACCACGAGTCGGAATCCCAGATGTTCGCGGTCTTCACGTAGAACCCCCGCGGCCAGACGCGGTCGTCTTCTTGGGGTCGATAGCGCTGAAAACAGGCAGCGAGACAATAAAAGAACCCCTCGTGGTAACGCAGTGTGGTGGCCCAGACACCGCCACCGGGCTCGGGGGTTTGGATCTGCAGCTGGCTCGGGCGTGTGAGTGCATGGCCGATCAGGATCCACTGTATCAGGTCGGTGCTGTGGTAGATCGGAGCCCCAGGGACATATTCGAACGAAGAGGTGACCAGGAAATAGTCCGACTTAACCCGCACGATGGAGGGATCGGGATTGAACCCGGGGATTATTGGGTTGGTATACATGACGCAGTGGTTTGGAGATGCCACCTTGCATTGGAGTCAGAATGAGGGGGAATATCCAGTTTATGCGGGGAGGCTTCTGCTGGATGATTGGTGGAGAAATACTTCGAGCTTTGCTTGGCTTTCATGAGACACATGACTTGATTATTTCTGAGTGATCATACAATGACTGTGTAGTGAGGGTGGTGATCGCATAAACCCTCCTGAGCCCCATAGTCTCCCTTGTCCTCACGCCAGAATCTCTCCTGTTGAGTGGATATTCTTGTGAATGTGGCCGTTGATTACAATCGCGTGTAGACGATTCTTGTTCTGCAAGATACTGATGTCGTGTAAGGGATCGCCATCTACCAGAATCACATCGGCGAAATAGCCCGGCTGCACTTTTCCAAGCTCGTCGGGATAGCCCATGAGCTCGCCTGCCATCGCGGTCGCAGCCAGAATGCTCTCCATCGGCGTGTACCCAAACAAATCCACCAAGTGCTTCAGATCACGTGCATAGGTGCCATGGGGGGCCCAGGCAAACCCGTAATCACCACCAGGGAGGACGCGGATCCCCCGACGACGCATCTCGCGCATGGCTTGACAAGCTACCTCGACCTCGTACGTGATCCCCTTCTGCTCGGCCACCTTGGGCGACACTCCGTAAGGCTCTGCATCACCCTGCACCATCGCGTACAAGAGATTAATAGCCGGGGCGACCCAGACCGAGTCCTTGTGCTGCTCGAGAAGATTCATCCCTTCCTCGTCCGTGAAACTTGCATGATAAATGACATCAACCCCGGCCTGCACACATTGCTTGACCGAGGCAGCACTCCGAGCATGGGCGCAGACCCGTTTGCCATGGAGATGTGCCTCCTCCACTGCCGCAACCGTCTCCTCCAGATCGAAGTACGTTTCCTCACTGGGCATCGTGGGATGTACGTTGTCCCCGGTCATACTCAACTTGATATTGTCGGCGCCCAGTTCGACGAATTCTCGAACCGCCTTGCGCATCTCCTCCGGCCCATCCGCATAGCGCGAGATCTGAGGAACGATCGCTCCGTCAGGCTTGGTCAACTCTGGACAGTTGGCCAAAGTGCGTGGGCCGGGGATTAATCCGGATTTGATTGCAGCTTTGATGGCAATGTCGAGTCGCGGTTGGGCCGCAGCAGCTCCGAAACACATGGTGTAGCCGTGGTCAAGGTAGGTTCGGGCTGAGTTTGCGGTATGCAAGACATGTTCCTCGAGTGGAAGACTGGTGAGTTCATCCAGTGTAGCCGCATTGTTCCAGCTGAGGTGAGTATGCGAATCCGCCAGTCCGGACATGAGTGTCTTGGTGCCACCACCGTCGATTACCAGTGCTCCTTGGGTGGTGGGGGGATCGACTTGGCCGACCGAGAGGATGCGCTCGCCTTCAATCAGTATATCACCAGAATATGGCACTGCGCCGGTTGAGTCGAGAATGCGGACATTCCGAAACAGAATTTTGGGTGGATCTTGAGGGCCGCGATTCTTGATAGTAATGTCGGCCGGAGTTGGTTGGTATGGGCGGCGGTGGACATATCCAAGGGAACCCATGATGCCTTTGCTAGGAATTCCACTGGGTGCAAATCGTAGCCCATGGTGGTCGGAGGGAAAGCTTTTGTAACCATCGCGGAGCAGCCATGACGAAGGTCAGGCGGGGTTCGTGGCGGGGGTTGCATTTCCCCTCTCGGCCATGCAGGGATCATGACCGTTCACACCCACCCCGATGGCAATCTCAATCTTCGGTCGGAGTGGATGTGGCACGGTGCAGGGATGCTAATGCCCGGGGTGATGCAAGTGGCAGGACTGGAGATCCAATGGACTGATCCAATGCCAGGGTTTTGTCAGATGCCGTGAAGGCGAATAAGCTCCGTGTACGAGAAAGAGCAAATAACCGATTCGTTTGATTCGAGAGGTTCGTCATGGCTCCTCTCAGTGTTACATGAAGATCAATACCCCGTTCGGTGGGCGTCTGCAGCTGTGAGGTGCAGAATCATGCTAGAAAACCAGTGACTATAGTGTCTCCATATCCTCCAGATACCCTGTCACCCTCTCTACCAAGATTCTTCGGGGCTCAGCCTGGTCGGGATCGCTCAAAGCATGCGATGCGCCCGGGATGATTGTGCTGTTTCGGTGCCACGTCTCATCCCCGAGAATCGTCCGCCATCGCTGCAACAGCGCCACCTTATCGACCCACGGAGGAACCGACTGATCCCGTCCAGAATACAGCACCATCAATTTGCCCTTCCCATGCAACACCCCTCGGACTCGGATCATGCCAAAGGTGGTTTGTAGGTGCTCGTCTGCAAGATCCGAGCTGAACAGGTCGTCTTCGTCCGGTCGCTGGGGGCTGTGGGGACTAAGCAGGCTCAGGAACCGACGACTGCTCAGGGGCGTATCAGCCGGGTAGTACATGCGCGTCGTAGTGGCCAGTGGCACAATCGTGTCATATGTCGTGGTCCCATCCCCGCCCCCGGTCTCATACGTCCGCTTTTGCGCTTCCTGAATCGTCTTCCGATACACTTCCTGGATTTCCTCCGGAGTATCGTACTCGGTCCCGAGCTTGCTTAGCCACAAAGCAGCCTCCCGGTCGGACACCGGCGCCTGCATGATCGCCCCATCCACTGATGGTCGAGTTAAACCGACGTATTGTCCTTCGGGAATTTCTCGATCCAGAATTGAGTGGCGTGGGCGCGGGTTGGCGCAACTGATGTAATGCATGACGTCCTGACTTCCGGTGGAATGGCCCATGATGACCACCTTCCCGTGCCCATATAGGGATTTCTTGTGGTCGCGTATGTAGCCCACGCACTGAGCCATCTCATCAATGTCCTGCGCAAGCGAGCTCATGCCCCAGCCGGTGTAGGAGGAGGAGAGCAGCGGTGTGACGACGGACCATTCGGTATCTTGGAGGGCGAAAATGAGATCGGAGAGGTAATCGACCGTGTGTAAGCCATCGGAGAGACCTCCGATAAAAATTAGGGTGTGAGGCTTGGGGCGAGAGCCGCGGATGTACTCGAAGGCGACCAGTCGGGGGGCCTGAGAGATGGTGTTTGGATGTTAGCACGGTGAGCGAGCGCCTTTTGGGGGGGGGAGGTGACGGGGAGGGCCGATTGGTACAGTACGTATGGGTGCAGGATACCAGGGTGGCCTTTGGGCGAGGCCAGAGCAGACTGAATATGCATTCTGAATGATCAATTTCGGGGGACCGCTGTGATGAGAAGCAGAATTGCGTTCACAAAGAAGTGAGTGATGGAGAGGAGTCAGAATGGGGAAAAAGGGAGAGGAAGATGATCGCGGCGAAAATAATCTGATCCGCCCCCGGGAGTTTCTTATCAATCGGTCGGTCTACATGTACAGTACCGTACCGTCCCGCCCGGCTGACACCTGACAATGCTGGCAACAACTCACTCCAGGTTGGAAGGAGGAATATCCGAAAACTGAAACGCAGAACCAGTAATATAAGAGGACTCCAGTACGCCTGCTAGTTGTTGTTTCAGCACTCTAAAAGCAGATAAGTGATCCTCTGGGCCAGTACAATTTTCGATGAGGTGCATGTTACTCCATCTGTGCAACATATATTGCTTGCGGTGCGGAGAGGAATGGACCCTGAGCACATCTTACAATAATAATACTCAATTACCCTTGTTCAATGGGATTGGAGCAAAGATTTATTTTATCGATTGTAGACTTCTTATTAGAGACTACGGTAGCTATACCCGCAAGTCAGGAGTAACATAGTGCTTGAATTGTTGGCCCTGGAACTGTCCCTAACTTACCAAGTTACCTACCTAGCCACTAACTTACCCGGTCTCTGTCGCTCTCCGTAGATCCGCGCGGCTGCCGGATGACTAAGGGGTGAGTCATCGGTCGGCTGTTGATGCTTCCGCGTCGTCGTCGTTCTCTTCTTCGCCGCACTTCTTCCGCCCGACCCTCTTGGTGATGATCATGATCATGATGAATTCTCACGTTTCAATGCGATTGCATTTTTTTTTTTTTTTTTTTTTTTTTTTTTTTTTTTTTTATTTCTAGCTCTCTACAACTTTCTGAGTCGGGGTCAACCAGTCAGACGAACGTTCTCATCTCATTTAGTCTTATCTACGATGCTATGGGAGGCTGCGGGGTGATTCGGGGCCCCACCCAACGGGCCCAGCCGCAGGCCATTCGCGTCAGGATGAGTTGATCATTCCAAGTTTCTACGGACTGCTGCCCACCGTTGACTGTTTACTGAAACTAGTTGAGCAAGGTACACGCGGTGACACAAGTTTCAATGCAGACAATGCTCGTTACAAGGAGCTCTTCAGCGAAGACGACTGCACAAAACTCGACTGCACCGCGATCTCCCGAGCACGACCCTCCACCTCCGAGATCGATTCGACGGACGAGGGCTTGGTCATGTAGTTGGGCCCCGCCGTAACATAATTCGTCAGCCCCATCTCGTCGTCATCGGCCGTCTTCTTTAGCTGCTCAAACCCGAAGTCAAACGTTGGTCCTCGCTGGCTGAATCGGTGGCCCTTTTGAACACCCTGCCTCGATCCACTCGGTAGCTTTCGTCGTCGTCCAGATGACTCGGTCGTCGATCGTCGGGAATGGAAACTGGACGCGAGGGACCGACGAGCCAGCCGTGCCAGAGGTGCAAGATGAGGCATGCAAGCGCAGACGACGGCGACCAATGGCTCAATGCTGGACCAGATGAACACGGGTCCCATCAGCCAGGTCAGGTCCGTCGAGCTCATGAAGATCGACAGGTATCGGATGCGAACGATGCTGGCAACACACACACTAGCATGCACCGGCTTAGCTGGATCCATGGTGGACGTGCTTAGGGGCCCGAGGAGGACGTACAAAATACCCACCGCCATGATTCCGCTTATGGCCAGTTTCTTCTGCACACTCATCTGCAGCTTGACGATCCGAGGAAAGGGGATGGTCAAGATGATGAAGTCATTCAGCATGTTGAGGATGCCCGCTGCCAGGAAGAACCGGTCCACGTTGATGCAATTGCCGCTCGTCCTGCTGAATTGCGTCCAGAAGAACGTGACGGGCTTGCACGAATTGCTCATGGTCACCCAAACGATGATCGGGTAGGCAAGTGTCAGGAAAGCGCCGAACCACAGTGCAACTTTCAATATCGGCTTCAGGGGCGAGAAGACTCTCCAGTAGAAGCAAAGAATGGAGAGTCTGGTGCAGGTGCAGGAGGTGGCGTAGATGAAGGTATAGGAGAATAAAAGCTACTTCCTAACCCATCAGCACAGGAAAACCGCTCGTTGGGTAAAAGGGGAATTTTCGACTGACCCGGTAAAGGTGCATCAATTCGGACCAAATGTGCTTTCCAGGATATTTGCGCTACGTCTTCACTTTCCAGCTGCAAGACGATTATGATCTGGATGAAGTCGCTGGAGCCCTGAAGGCCGGGTACGAGGCTCTCACACAACGGATCCCGGTAGTGGCGTGTGAGGCAGTTCTCGACCTCGAGACGAAGCAAAAGGGCGTTATGAAATTTCAGACGCTGGACACCCGCGACGCAACACCTATCCTTGTTAAAGACCTGCGCGACTCCTATGCCTCTGACTACGCCGACTTGAAACATCAATATTTCCCTGTGGCTGCCTTCGATGCCGACACATTCTGTCGTCGATCGGTCTGGCCATCTGCTGGGGAACGAATGCCAGTTTCTCTTGTGCAGGCCAACTTCATCCGCGGGGGACTGGTACTCACATGGTGCATATTGCACATGGCAGGAGATGGTAACTCATTTTCTACGTGGACGGCGATTTGGGCAGAAGAATGTCGTCGTGCACAGGGGCTGGAAATTGTGGCCCCAATTCAACTCCCTGACGCCGTCTGGAAAGACCGTGAGCAAGTGACCAAGCCCTCAGCTCGCAATGCGGGCGAACTGGAGAATCTTCCTGAATATACCCTCCTTCCTTTCACGCCGCCAGGAGCATCACCCAAGATGACCTCCTTGAACCATCGTGGCCAGGTCTTCTACTTCTCCCCGGAATCTCTCGCAGCTTTGAAAATCGAGGCATCGCCTGGAAATGCTACCGAGCCCTCCGACCAGAAATGGATTTCCACCAACGACGCTCTCTCCGAACTTCTCTGGCGAACCGTGATGGCAGTCCAGTCACCCTTGGATACACTGGAGGGTGATCCTGTCTCTGTTTTCAATGTCGCTATCGATGGGCGCCAACGAACGGATCCCCCAATCCACCCGGACACTCTAGGATGCTTCTTGGAGTACGTTGCTATTATTCTTCCCATTCGCAAGATGCTGAGTACCTTGAGCCTGGCCGACCTAGCCATCCAGATCCGAAAGGCTATCCTGCGGGCTGACAAGCAATTCACGGACGATGTCGTTGCTCTGGTGGACCGGCTCGAAGATGTCGATCGATTGGTCCCAACCGCCTTCCTGGATGTTCCTGGGTATAATTGTGTGCAGACCTCCTGGTTGAACTTCAAACTGTACGGGCTGGCCCGGGCTCTCTACTAGGCCATCGCATTGAGGCCGTTCGCGTGCCGCACGTTGGATGCATCAATGGCGCTCAAGTTGTGCTTCCAGTACTGCCGGATGGCGGGATGGAGATCTTGGTGGGGGTGGAAGAGAGTTGCTTGGATCGACTGCTAACTGATCCTTTGTTTACCAAATATGGAGTAGCCAGGTAGTATAAGCATAGGGATTAATGTAGCGACTGTTGATATATCGGGCCGCACTGCATGACTGCTAATTTCATGCTTCAATGTAGAACGAGCCTGCTTGATTGCAATTTCCTCGCAAATGGCTCGGTACGCTCGGCCTGCGGCTACGTGCCTGCTCATTAGGCACACTGTGCCAGTATAGCCCAGAAATCATGACTCTTTGCCCGATATGACGTTTGATTATGTGCAATCTTGAAAAAGAGCCTGGGATGCCACAACAGGCTGACGCCCCTAGTCGCCTCCATATGTGGAGTCACACCATGTGCACCACACGGAGTTAATTGAACCCCGGGATGGGCCGGGTGGGCCAGCTCAGGATGTGAGGTCTCAGGTACCCCAGGCACCTAGTTCATGCTCTCAATCCTCCGAGAATGAAACCTTCTGTTCTGAATTCAGCTAGACACATAGCAGCAGCCAAACCGTAGGACCTCTCCAGCATTTGACCCACACCGAACGGCTATTTCGCAGCGACGTCCCTGTGCCCGAACCATGGGGCCGACCAAAGATGAGGCAGAGATCGAAGGAAGATCGGTTGGAGGCGATTTGATTGCCATTGTAGGCATGGCAATGCGACTGCCCGGCAAGGTGCGTAATGCGGAGGACTTCTGGAGGTTGCTGGTGGAGAAGAGAAGTGGTCTTTGTGAGGTGCCGCCAGATCGATACAACAGTGATGCCTTTCATGGTCCGGATGGCAAGCTGGGAACAATCCCTGCGAAACAGGGCTATTTCCTTCAGCAGGTCGACATTCGACAATTCGATAACACCGTCTTCACCACCTCCAAGAAAGAACTTCAGCGTCTGGACCCTGAGCAACGGCAACTCCTCGAAGTCGTATACGAATGTTTTGAGAACGCTGGAACTACTTCGTGGCGTGGTAGTAAGGTCGGCTGCTATGTGGGTGTATTTGGTGAGGACTGGCTCGACCTCAATGCAAAGGAGACCCAACATAGGGGGGGATATCGGTTTACAGGTTACGGAGACTTTGTGCTCAGCAATCGCGTCTCCTATGAAATCGATCTGCACGGGCCAAGGTTCGTTGCTCTCTGCTATGGAAGGTGAGGTGCTAACACAAGGAATGACAGCATGACGGTGAAAACGGGATGCTCGTCCTCGTTGGTCTGCTTAGATCTGGCCTGTAAAGCAATCCGGGCTGGCGACTGTGAGAGTGCTTTAGTGTGCGGGACAAGCCTCATATTCTCTCCGACGATGACTTTGGCTTTGAGTGACCAGGGCCTACTATCTCCAACTGGGACATGCAAAACCTTTGATGCAGCAGCCGACGGCTATGCTCGGGGGGAAGCCTTGAATGCCATCTATATCAAGAAGGCTAGTCAGGCCATACAAGATGGGGATCACATTCGTGCTATCATTCGGGGAACCAGGGTCAACTGTGACGGTCGGACCCAGGGGATGACGATCCCAAGTACTACTGCCCAAGAGGCACTGATCCGTGAGACTTATCAGGCCTGTGGACTCTGCGATGTTTCGCAAACGGCCCTGGTCGAATGCCACGGCACTGGTACTCCGGTTGGGGATCCACGTGAAGCTGCCGCGGTAGCCAAATGTTTCGGTGAGAAGGGGGTGATCATCATGTCGGTATGGACATTGGAGTCTTCTTGACGGATTAACTCCCATCTGATCATCCGCATGCAGGTGAAGCCCAATGTCGGCCACTCAGAGGGCGCAGCGGGCTTGACGAGCCTCATCAAGGCCGTTCTCGCTCTCCAACACTGCCAAGTGCCCCCCAATATCAATTTTGACCACCCCAATCCAGACAGTGAGACCAGCGCATTCCATGCCTAGAGATTTGCATCACAGTCTGACATCCATCCAGTTCCATTTGAACATGCCAGATTGCATGTACCAACTGAACTCGAGCCGTGGCCCGTGGATCGTGCTGAAAGGATCAGTATAAATTCGTTTGGGATCGGAGGTGTGAATGCTCATGTGAGTGCCGTCTTCGAAATGAGCCTATCATCCTGATTTCGCACGCACTTGACTGACTCGCTCGAGGCTATTATTGATTCGCCTAAACAATGTGGAATTGAGCCTATGCGGTTCCCTGTGGGTGAAGGAAGACCAAAGGATAGCCAACCGAGGCTTTTACTGTTCTCTGCCCAGTGTCGCAATGGTGTGAAACAGTCTATCAACAACCACCAGGATTATCTCCAGGGGAGTAGAGCATCTAGCAAAAATGTGGCTTACACTCTGGCTAACCGCCGCATCCATCACTCGTATCGGGCGTACATCGTGATGAATCCCGCACCAGCACCATCCCTTTCCAGCGTGGTTCGCATCGGACCACTGCCAAAGGTCGCTTGGGTGTTCACTGGACAAGGAGCTCAGTGGCCTGAAATGGGGGCGAGCCTCATCGATTCCAATGCAACCTTCCGCCACACAATCAGGAAATTAGATAGGTTTCTAGCCTCTCTGCCCTCAGCGCCACCATGGAACATCGAAGAGGAGATGCGGAAGCCTGAACATGTCAGTCGCGTCTACCAAGCAGAAATGGGCCATCCCTTGACGATCGCGGTTCAGCTCGGGCTGGTTGATGTATTGCAATCCTGGGGTGTCACCCCACTGGTAGTGCTGGGTCACTCCTCCGGTGAAATGGCCGCTGCTTACGCTTCTGGTGCAATCACCGCTGAAGGCGCCATAGCAGCAGCGACCGTTCGCGGCATCAGCAACGAAAGATCCCCTCGCAAGGGTTTGATGGCCGCGATTGGGTTAGGGCGAGGAGAGATGTCTCCTCTGTTAGAAGCTGGGGTGGTCATTGCTTGTGAAAACAGCCAGTCAAGCGTTACTATCTCAGGCGACGCGCTTCAGGTCGAGAAGGTGGTCAGTCGAGTCCAATCGGAGCGACCAAATGTTCTGGCGCGTGTATTGCGCGTCCAAAAGGCATTTCACTCTCGTGAGTCTCTCGATATCAATGCGTGTGATTTTGACACATGCTACAACTGACTAGATCATATGCATGAGCTTGGACCGGAGTATGAACGACACATTCACCAGCTCATTCATAGCAACGATCCCAAGATTCCCTTTTATTCCGCTGTCACGGGAGACAAACTGACTGGAGCTGGCTGTCTGGGAGCGGCGTACTGGCGTCGGAACATGGAAAGCCCTGTCCTGTTCAATTCTTCCCTTTGGTCGCTTCTCCGAGACTACAGTGATCCTCTTATGTTCATCGAGATTGGACCGCATCCTGCACTCAAAGGCCCAATGGGCCATGTGGTCCGCGAGCTTGGTCGGTCAGACGCTCATCTCAGTACGTTAGTTAGACAGCAAAGCTGTGAGCCCTGTCTTCTCGACCTTGCCGGAAGACTTTACCAGCAGAACGTCCCTCTGGACTACCACCAGATCTGTCCTCCTGGAAAGCTTGTGACGGACCTCCCTCAATACTGCTGGCAGCCCGATTCTTCGCATTGGAATGAGCCACGCGTCGCCCGCGAATGGCGACTCCGTCAATTCCCTCCGCATGAGCTCCTGGGTGTTCGGGTAGCCGAGACGGGAAATGAGCCTTGTTGGAGAAATATTCTAGCTATCGAGAATTTTCCATGGCTGGCAGGTCATGAAGTGGAAGGGCAGACGGTATTTCCTGCTGCTGGGTTCATAGCAATGATTGGGGAACCCTTGCGACAATTGGAAGGGGACCGGACTTACAGCCTTCGCCATGTCACCCTCGCCTCTGCAGCTGTCATGCATCTAGACCACGCAACCGGGTTTGTCACCATCCTCAGCGCCCTCGATCCTGATCTCACCGAGAAGACGACATGGTATCGGTTCGGTGTCAATTCTTTCGATGGAACTACGTGGACTAGAAACTGCTATGGGGAGGCTAGATGCGGCGTTAACGAATCAATCTCCATGGCCGTATCGGAGTCACGTCCTTGTTTTGCTCGCAAACTCAATGTAGATACTTGGTATGAAGTTCTCCGCCGTGTTGGATTTGGGTATAGTGGAGTGTTCCAAGGCCTGCAGGATATATCTGCCGCTACTACCGAGAACCGAGCGGCCGCCGTCATTCCAGCTGAGAAGGGAGGAATCACAGATACCTACGCCCTGCATCCAGCCCGAATTGACCAGTGCTCTCAGATTTCTATCGTTGCAGCCCACCGCGGCATATTTCGGAGGTATCGTCAAGTTGGCGTTCCCACTTTCATTGAGGAGGTGGTCATTTCGCCAACAAGTAACAGCCTCAACATCACAGCCGAGGTGCGAGCTGTGGAGAGAGGCTCTTATGTTGCAGATATTGTAGCCCAGAGAGCCGGACAAATTTTCCTGAGTTTGAGGAGCCTGAAAGTTTCAGCCTTGAGCAAACGAGATGAGTCGACAATGGACCTCCCGTTGATCGCGCAATTTGAGTGGAGGCCTCACGCTGCTTTCACTGAGTTGCGAGATTTCCTGCACTGCGCAAAGCAGGGCACAGAAGAGTGGCACTTATTGGAAGAGCTGGTACTTACGTGCATGATTCAGACTCGAAATCGAGCTTATCGGACGGATAATTCACCGGAACACCTACAGAAGCACCTTGCTTGGATAGAGACGCAGCTGGAGGTGTATCAGACCGGCTTGAATCTAATAGTCTCCCAGGACCTTCGACTCTGGGAGGTATGCGGTGAGGGTCTACAAGATAGGATTGAAGACATCATCCTCCAACTCGATGGTTCCCCGTACGCCGAGTTTAGCATCGCTGTGCATCGGGTGTGCCAAGCATCTGCAGCAATGTTTTCTGGTGCACAACATTCGTTGCATCTTCTATCAGAAGACAACCTAGTCCGGAGTTTCTATACACTCGCAAATGCTTGGGACTATGATGGATTATTTCAACTCATTGGTCACACAAACCCACAACTACAGGTGCTGGAAGTTGGCGCTGGGACCGGCAACACAACGTTTAAGATACTGAAAGCTCTACGATCTCCTTCCGGAGAACGTCTCTACAGCACGTACACTTATACTGACATCTCCCCTGCCTATTTCATGGCGGCCAAAGAGCGATTTGCCGAACATGAGGGTCTGGAATACATTGTGTTGGACATAACTCGGGATCCGATGCAGCAAGGCTTGGAGCCTGGAAGCTACGACTTGATTATCGCCAGCAATGTGAGGTATTCCGGCCCTTTATCAGGATCTTGGCTAATCGAGAAGGTCGTGCATGCTACACCGAGCTTACAAAGGTCTTTGAAAAACGTCCGCATGCTGCTTAAGCAAGAAGGCCGACTGTTACTGCAGGAATTGTGCCCAGGTAAGTGGTTGCCCCATTACAGCTGATCTCCTGTACTGATGTTTGCATTCAAAGAAACGAATCTTATAGGCTATGTCACGGTAAGTTCGTGATGATGAATCGTGATATCTGCGATGCGTTACCCTTCCGCGACCCCTGATTGATTGAGATGCAAGGGCTTTCTACCGGGATGGTGGATTGGTCAAGATGATGATCGCCGTGAGCAGCCGTATGTGTCCTCGGAAAGATGGTCAAGAGAGCTTGTGGAAGCAGGATTTCAAACACCACACGCTTCTATGCTGGACAACGTCCCTCCGTATCATCTCAGCGCCTGTATGATTGCATCGGTGGCAAATGCCCGTGCTGAGCCTCACGAAGTAACCCTGCTATGTCATGACTCTATGGCACCATGGGCCCAACAAGTATTGCATAGCCTCCAACTTCGAGGCATCCGCGTCGAACCTCTCGGGCTGGGAAAGCTACCTCTGCCTGATCAGGACGTCATCTCGCTGATCGACCTGGATGACCCGGTGATTCATGCTATGCCAGAAGCAAAATTTAGATCCACGATGTCGATGTTGCAGACACTGAAGGGCAATTTGATATGGGTAACGCGGTCAGCACAGGTGGGCTGTTCAGATCCCAGGGCTGCCATGACGCTAGGATTGGCTCGAACTGCACGGAACGAACTCGCAGTCAAGTTATATACCGTCGAAATTGATCACAACCATCCCTCACAAACCACAGCTGACTGCATCACGAAGATATTCTGTTGGGTAGCCACGAGGAACACTTCAGAGGCGATGAGCACAGACTGGGAATATGCCATCATCGAGAACGAGATTGTTATTCCAAGGATGCATTGGAAGACAGTTGCACAATCGTTCGAACAGTATAGCTCGCCTGATCGATCGTCAATCAAACATCTTGCCATTGAGAGTCCTGGTCTCCTGCGAACTATGAAATGGGTCGATGGCCGGGATGCGCAATTAGAGGGATGCGATGTTCTGGTTCGGACCCAAGCTGTCGGCCTGAACTTCCGCGTATGCTTCATTCCGCTCTTCTGTTGTTGGCTGCGCGCTTATCAGTTGATAGGATGTGCTCATTGCGTCCGGTGCCCTCGACGAAAGCACCACGTTGCTTGGATTAGAAGGAGCTGGAATAGTTTATGCTGTCGGCCGCGATGTCCGGCATGTGTCGGTCGGGGACCATGTTATATACATGGGTACTGGATGCTTTACGACCTATGTGACACTGAACGAATCCTGTTGTGTTCAGGTAACGAACTCCATGTCCTTCGAGGAAGCTGCTGCATTGCCATGTGTCTATGCAACCTCGGCAATGGCATTGATTGAAAAGGCGAATTTGCAACGGGGACAGGTGAGCCTACAATTGAGGTGGTAAGCGTTTGATAGTGACTGATGGGCGCTCTCCTAGGCTGTCCTCATTCACTCTGCGTGTGGTGGAGTTGGCCTAGCTGCTATCCAGGTTGCCCGGATGATAGGCGCCGAGGTGAGTTTCGTCACGGACGAGGAAGCCGGGACTGATATGTTTTCCTTAGATCTACTGCACAGTTGGGGCCGAGACAAAGGTCGAATATTTGGTTCGGAATTGTAATATACCACGGTCCCATATCTTCCATTCACGTAATTCACCCTTTGTTCAAGACGTTATGGACGCCACCAACGGCCGGGGAGTGAACGTTGTTCTCAACTCACTGGCCGGCGACCTTCTCCACGCCTCGTGGACATGTGTGGCCGAGTTTGGAGTTATGGTCGAGATCGGCATTCGTGATTTTCGTCGCAAGGCTAAGCTGGCGATGGAACTTTTCGAAGCGAATCGAACCTTCGTTGGACTTGAACTGAGGGAGATATCGCGCGTCCGTCCCTGGGTAGTGACCGAGTCAGTATCCCTGCTTGCTCTGGAGTCAACACTTCAAGATAATTGACGAAAAATCAGCATTCTAAGACGTTGTGTCAACTGGATCGAGGCTGGAGCGATCACGCCCGACCCGATCTTGAACATCTTTCCGGCAGCAAACATTCACGAGGCCTTCCGCTTGATGCAGTCCGGTTCTCATATTGGCAAGATCGTGATACAGATGCCAGACGATCCCATGGCTCTGGTGACTATGAGACTCAACCCTTGTCCAATATTTCAGCAAGAGCGGAGTTATCTGCTTGTTGGCGGACTTGGTGGCCTGGGACGGGCTGTGGCTTCGTGGATGGTTGAACATGGTGCCCGCAACCTGGTCTTTCTGTCACGAACTGCCACAAACGCAGTTGAAAGTGATCCCTTCGTTGAGGACCTGGAATCTCAAGGATGCCGGGTTCAATTGGTGAGTGGCAGCGTCTGTGAACTCGTTGATGTTAAGAAGTGTGTTGCGCAGGCCACCGCCCCAATCGCTGGGGTCTTGAACATGTCTATGGTGTTGAGGGTGCGTGCTCCTATTCTCCCCCCTGCAGACTCCCTTTTTGGTGCTGATTGTATCATCTACGCAGGACGTCTCTCTGGAGAAGATGTCATATTCTGACTGGGTAACCGTTGTGGAGCCCAAGGTGCAAGGCACTTGGAACCTCCATAATGTCCTTCCGTCTAATCTGGACTTTTTCATCCTCATTTCATCCTGCAGTGGCCTCTGTGGGCAGTGGGGTCAGGCAAACTATGCTGCTGCCAACACGTTCCTGGACGCTTTTGTGCAATATCGCCATCATCAGGGTCTTCCAGCCTCCGTCATTGACCTTGGTGTGATGGGCGACGTCGGCTTCGTGGCTCGCAACCAGAACGTACTGCGTCAATTCCAGAATACTGGAGCCTTTGTACTCAACGAAGACATGTTGATGCAGGCGATGGCATTGGCCGTGCAGCGATCACACCCAATTGCAACTAAACTCCCTACGCGGACATATAGTAATCCGAGCCAGATTATCCTGGGCCTTAACACGGCCGTTCCTGCCTCCTCTCCGGCCAACCGGGTCGCATGGAAGAATGACATTCGTTTTGGCATCTATCGCAATCTTGACGGGGGTGGCGAAAGCTCCACAACTGCTTCATCGAAGCCCAACAGTTTACCAGAATTCCTTGCTTCCGCCGCCATACAGCCAGTACTCCTTGAAGATGAGGCAGCTGTGATGAAGATACTGAGGCTATTGCAGTGGCTTTGGCTGATTTCCTCATGAGAGATCAAGGCAGCATTGCCTCCACAGACTCATTCTCGAGCCTTGGGATTGACTCCCTGGTGGTTATGGAGATCCGCAGTTGGATTCGGCAGCATCTTGGCGTAGATAGAAGTGTGCTGACGATCCTTCGCTGCCCTTCGTTGTTCAAGCTGGCAGAGAGTATTCGTGACGAGCTGCTTGGTCGGTTGAGTGGGTGAGCGTTCATGGCAATTTATTGCTATTGTGCTGCCTTCTCTTTCAGGCGTCTAAATTGATTGATGACTTCCAGCATCTCTCTTTGTAAATTCCAATCTCCTATCACTTTTTTGAATCAAGTGCATGAATTGGTTGTGTCTGGCGCTCTTTGTCTAGAAGACAAGCCTTTGTGAACAAACCAAGTGTTCATACCCTTGGTCATATTCTGTAAGCTACTTTGAAGACAGGGTCTGCGTCCTTAACTCTTCTTGATGCTGTGACATCAATACTATAAAGTCTCGACTTGCCCTCGCCGGAGGTCGACTCAAACGGTCCGCATAAATGCACTTTCGCGACCGTCCGCTTTGGTATCAACTACGCTCGCAACTTCGTACTCTGTCGACAAGCGCAAACAAATGTCTAGGGAACTGCCTAGTGGTAAATGGCAATGGTACTTCGCTGACCATGCCTTTCTGCCGAAGGACCACGTCAAGTTCCGCCAGGACATCACCCGGTGGCTTCTTGCACGCCAGGGCAAGCCCGAAATCGGCGCCGATGGCCAACCGACGGAACTGACCGAGGTTCAACAGCGACTAATCCGCGACGCGCTGACGCGTCGCAACCGATTCCTCTGGGTGCAAGCCGAGTCCGCCCGGATCTATACGGATGAGGAGAAGGCTGAGGCCCTCGCCACGGGGGCACCACTCCGGGCTCCCCCTCAGGCCAATGCTATTCTCGAGGCCGCCCTACAACCCCCTGGCGAGGAGATCTTTGATCCCGTTCCCAGCAAGTTCGAGTGTCCATGTTGCTTCCGCACACTCCCGGCTCGATACAGGGAGCCGGAAGCGTGGTGGAAGCACGTCGAAAGCGACATTGGTAGTGGGACTTGTCTGCTGGACCACTGCTCAATGAAACCGCGGCCGTTTGCCATGGACCAGTTCTACGAGCATGTTCGAGTGTATCATGACCCGGAAAAATTGTGGACGCTTCGTGACATTGACTCTCCGCGGCGGTTCCCCCTCGATCCCTTTCCGGACCACTGTCCCATCTGTAACTATACTGATGATGATAGGGAGCGGGTCGTGAGTCACATCTGCAAGGAACTCCGATTCTTTGCGTTGATGGCGCTGCCCTGGGCAACCGAACGGATGTTGATCGTTGAGCACGAGTGGCAGGTGGAGGTCGATCGCTTGTGGCCTCCTCTTTGCAATGTGCTACCTTGTGGCACCTGGTCCAACGACGAGGCCTGGGCCAAGCGGGCGGCGAAGAAGCGGACTCCTCAAGACATTCATGGTCTTAATTTGGAGGATCCATGAGACTTCTCAGCTCGTCGATAATGATGATTGTGCGGTCTAAATCTGGTTTGCACCGACAACCCCATTTCCGTACGACCGATCTCGCCTGGTTTACTTATTTGATAACTATATCCATCAATTGATTGGCAGTTTCATTGCCTCTAGTCAAACAATATCTTCTCTTTTCAGACCTTCACTCGGAGATTGAACATTTCGCCCGACGAAGGCCCGATGTATCAAGAGACGTCCATCGTTGCCAGTTCCTCTTCTCGTAATTCAAAGCTTGAAAACCACCTTGACTTCCAGGTTCATCCCGACAAACAAAGTCTGAGTCGACAAGCCATGAACCACGTTGGCAAATCCTGACTTCCTTTGGTCGAGAGTGGTGCGTTCGGTCGCGGACAGCTTTTCAGAGCTCGAAATCAGTAAAACGACCATCGATCAAGGGCACTGACAAGACCTGACGCACTAGGAATGGGAAGAGAAGACTTCCACCAGTCATCTCGGATTGACCGGAAACAGGGGTGAATCTCAAATCCAGCTCAGCAATGGCAGGTAAGCGGTTGTAGGTTTGTTGGATTTCGACGAGAGCGGCCAGGTAGAAGCTGCCCAGCAGTTCGATGGCCACGGGCGCAAGGCCGAACTGTTTGTAGCGCCCTTGTCAGTCAAAAATCCTGTCTGTGCCTCTAGCAGGATGGTGAGGTAAAACTTACGGTCGCAGTCTTGGTGACTTCCATGTTGGAGCAATTGCAGATTTAAGTGGCTCGAGTATGAGGAATAGCTGCGCAATTCGAGTTGACTACTGTGGAGAAGGAGGTAAAAATGAGACGGGATGCCGAGAGAAAGGCGGAGAGCGAGTGTGTGGGAGAGAGAAAGAGAGAGAGACCGTGTAAGAGAAAAAAGGCAACCTGAGATAAGAGAGGATCACCAGAGGAGAGAGAGGCCGAAGAAGCTGGGCCAGGGTGAATAGAGTGTTATGGTTACTGTTAGTGCTTATCCCCAGTACCTACAGCTTTTGGAGTCTGTTTGCTAAATTAGGCTAGGCGCCCCCCCGTCCACGAGCAAGCGAATGCTGATGTTGAATCTGTAGGTTATATCACTCTTTCCTTGCTTATAGACAGCTGACTATTTTCTCAATCCCCTCAAAGTTTGACCTCGCGGGACTGCTTCTCAGCGATATTCTTTCCCTCCAGCTTGGCGACAGTTGCTGCAAATGCAGCCTTTGCATCGTGCTCCGACAGCCAAACCGTACTGGCCCGATTCCGCAGACGGCGTGAGAGCTGTTGTTCCTCGTCGTCCCCAACTTGCGACTGGCCCTCAGAGGCTTGGCGGTACACAATGCGAAGTAATCGCTCCGTATGAGGTTGCCTCGCCCTGATATACAGCTCCAGTGCCAGTTGAATACTGCTTTCCGGGAGAGACTGCTCTGCATCCAGCCCTTTGAGAGCATGCCCAAAAGCGAGTCCGAGAGTAAGAGCATCGTCCAAAGCCAAGGAGCCGCCAGCTGCGAAAGCCCCGCCATGGGCATGGGCAGCATCACCAATCAGGGTGACTCGAGGGGCTAGAACCCAGGTCGAAAGAGCGTCTCCGATAAAGTTCGGGTAGAGTTTGGTATAGGGAGTGAGCTCCGTCAGAGCTCTAACGACAGGATTCCAGTCCTAGAGAGTTATATAAATCACAGCAATCGCGTGAACGAGGCATGAGAATGGATTGGCATACCTTGTATCTTTCACGGAGAAACTCCATGCCTCCCTCCTCGTCCCATCGAACGGTCTTCTCGACCTCTTCCGTGGTGCGTGGATCGCTGTACGCGCCGACCGTTGTGTATTTTTTTTTTGCCTAAAAGGGATGCTGGTAAGACAGGTGGCAACGCTTGTTTCGCGCCAACTCCACCTACCCAGGCGAGATGCGAAGAAGTTGTCCTTTGGTCCCCACTATCTTTGAGTTAGCCTTGCGCGATGTCCATTGAGACCATAGCCGAGTACAAACCCAGTGAATCGAATCTGCAGGAAGATAAGGGACTTTCCCCTCTACCAGTGATGCATCAAATGTGGATCGCATAAAGACCTTCCTGCTGAACCGTAGCTTGTACTGGGGGATAAATGATTGTCGGACGATCTGCATTCGACCATCCTGTCAGATCGTGACCGGAAGATAGCGACCCAATGTCAAATTGAAACGCACCGATCTAAGCCCATCAGCTCCAATTAGGATGTCCCCGTGGGCGCTAGTGCCATCGTGAAAGTATAGTGAGACACCCTGGTGGTCGGCTTCGGCGCGGACGGTCTTTTTACCCAAGTAGATGGACTCTCGCGGAACATGCTCGAGAAGTGCGCTATGGAGATGGCCTCGATGGAAGCGAGTGGTGGCGTGACGAGGATCGGGGACATCGTTGTGTGTATCGACTGAATGGACTTGGTTCGTCTTCCAGTGCCTGCGAACGATTGACTTTGCGTCAGAATCAGAATTGTTATCGGCATTGATACCTCTCATCCTCACACGACCCTACCGGAAAACCTGCGGAATGCCACTCGGCGATCTGAATCCTATTTCATCTACGAGAGCATTGTGTACCTCCAACCTTTCCAACGTGCGCATGCCCTAGAGGAACAATTGAATGTTAGCCCGGATGGTACTTTATTCGTTTCCTACCTGATAGGGCATTTCATACATTAGGACTGAGCGCAATGCTAGCTCCAATCTCCTTCAGTCCATCCGCCTGCTCATACAATACCACTTTGAGGTTCGGGATGGAGGCTTGGCGAGTGAGAGAAATTGCAGTCGCCAGGCCGGCGATGCCGGCGCCTGCGATCAGCACTAGAACATCGTTTGTGTTCCGAGCCATTGCGGACGAACACAGTAAAGCCACCTTGTCAGTAAAATCTTGCAGATGAAACTTGTTCAATTGGGAGATGGAGTGTCCAAAGACGAGGATTTTATCCCTCTGGGTGTTAAGCACGTCAACCCTGCAGGTGTGACGCGACTACCGCCATGGACCATGGACATTTCGCTCATCCAGGTGGCTCGCATCGAGGTCACGGAGGTGTGTGTTGCAACAATTCATCCAGCAAGGTAGAGAGTATCGGCATGGGCATGCGAGTGCCACGAGGGAGATGAGCTCGCGACACTCTTTGCGTATTTGTCATTGCAATGGGAAATAAGCGTATTTTGCCTCAGGCATCAGGGTGCTAGGCGGTGGTAGTGACAGCCACGTGACCAGCGCTTCCCGTTCCTCTAAGACGCCTTCAGGCAGCGTCAGGCACAGGTCAGGCACTAGAGATGGCGATCCTGCATGTCGCCTGAAGGGGTAAAAGGCCCCAAGGTGTACCCCATACCGGTGTATCTCTAGTGGTGTGTACTGAGAACAACTGAGAGCGGATCCATGCGGGACGTTGGGTTCATCAAATCTCTGCAGATCAGCGGCACCTACTTTACTTTAGACTATCTTCACCTGTGAAGCAGTGTGATGACGGTGATGCATATTTTCTGGCCTCTACTGTCTTTATCACCGGAACCCTCCAGCCACGAGGGTGGAAATGCGAAAAAGCCGTTGCAGCGAAGAGACCCTACCATGGTTCTGTCCTCTCCTATTGAGACTCGGCCGAACGGGCCCATTCGGCCATGGCATGGCCATGTGGTCCACGGCCCATGTCGGCCCTGCCTTTGCGGGCGAAGCAAGACCAGAACCATCTTCGAGTTACTCACATCCATGATACTCGCGAGTACACCCCTATGTATTTCCGTGTAGGGTGACTGTCCGGGGCTATTATGTTTTCCATGTCCGGTGCACCTTGAAACGGGGTGTAATTTACAGGCAAGACCACCCATCCCCGGCGGTCGCAAATGATTCGGAATGGTCACAGATTACCGAACGGTCACCAGAGATCAATACGCAGACCCATTGGATCGCTAGGGATCGGTGGATGGTGGATGATGGTGGATGGATCGCTCTCCTCCGACCGATCATTTCGGCTACTTCGCCCTCGAATTATCGCCACTGGATGACGTGGCCAACAGGCACCTGGGGCCTTAGTCATTTTGGATCGATTGAATGACTGAATGATTTTGCATAGTTGAATGAGACTTGCGAGGAACCCAAGCCCCAGTCCCACTCAAACATCCTTACTAATTGCTTGCCCTTACCCTACCTTTTCCCGTACAGTACTTGAGTAGTACTTCTTAATCCGGGTTACCATTACTGCCGTCTCCTGTGGTGAATGGAGTCCCATCCTGTACTGCAGTACCCAGTACGGAGTGCCTACTAGTTATACTGTCCCCCATCATTACGGGTCATATCAATTCGCCTTTCTTTGTATAAATATAGACCATGACTGTCGACAATTCGCATGACGGCATCGTCCACGACTTCTGTTAACTGACTCTTCCCGACTTATTTTGTTTTCTGCCATTCTCCAGACAGACTCTCCACCATGGATAAACCCCATGGACCCCGCCAGCCGGTAGTGACCGTCCAGCAGGCCAAACGCAAGCAACGGCCAGTCTATTCATGTTTACCTTGCCACCAGCGAAAAGTGAAGGTGAACCTCCTAGCCAGTACCTCAATTAACCAACCATACAATTTGTTTCTTTCCAAGTTTCCCTCTCTCGATAACACGAACATAAGCTTATCAGGACCCGTGCCGCATAGTGCAACCGGGTGTTACCGTGTAAATCATGCTGTTTGCGTGGTCTCCCGGAAGAGTGCACATTCCCTCGATCCGCCGAGGAGCAGAACTACATCAGTCAATCCGAGTACATCACCCAGCTGGAAGAGCGATGTCGGGCCTTGGAACGACGATTAGCCCACCTCGAAGCGGTGCGACAACTGGTTATGCACAGTGCCAACGAAGTTCCCTGCGAGCAGTCCCAGGGCCCGACCGGGCTGGATCTGCTACAGGACAATGAAAAGAGAAAAAGTAGGTGTCGACCGATCACTACCGACCTGAAGGAGGGAGGCAGGGATGTCTCGAGGCCGGGCCAGTTGGGGCCATTGAACTCACGGTGTCTTAGACTCGACCCTCGAACCCGACGACGACGATCCCGATGACAAGAACGACGAGGAGGAAGGGGACAACGACACCGATGATGAAGATGCCGACGGAGTCAAGATTCCCATCGAGTGTTCCCCGGGTGCAGCTGTTTTGGACATCTTCATCGAACGCCTGATCGAAGAATGTTGCCCCCTTAGCAAGCGCGAGACTGAGCTCAAACGATTTATCCTAAGCGATGCATCCCAGATGAGAAGTCGATCGGAACTCCTGCAGGTCGCCTTTGAAAACACTGCGTTGATGTTCATCGGTCGCACCTGGGGAGACCGAGATATTGAGATGGCGGGCCATCGACATAACATGTACGCAATCCGCATGATGCGTCGGGCTCTTCGACGTTGTAGTGGTCGAACTGTGCCCTTGGACGTGTTCGTAGCCGCCTTCATTTTCATTATACGCGAGGTGTTCACCGGCGATAGTGGCGCATTGATGAAGCACTTACTGGGTGCCGCGCAGCTACTACAGTCGCGCAAACCCGAGGAACATCAGACTGGCATTGCTCACGCCATCTTTTTGGACCATCGCATTTACTGGGTAGGAGAGCGAATTACTTCCTTCCTCCACCAACACATTCTGACTGAGTGGAAATACACACAGATCGCGGGCTCAATCCTCCTCCGGCGCCCATTATTTCTGGTTCATCCGGATTGGATGAAAATCCCCTGGACCCACAAGCCGAAAGATCTTCTTCACCGGCTGCTAGATATTGGGGCAGAGGTGCCCTGCTACCTTTCCCAGACGGAGAAATACCAAGCGGAAGTGGCATCCGGACGGCTCAAGCACGAGGAACTCTTGAATGGGCATGGCTCCCCAAGTGGCTGGGCACAAACCCTCGACAGTCGCCTGGAGAGCTGGTACCACCACCACATCGCCACCTATCCCCACGGATCCATCGTCGAGTCCGATCACAGATTGGATGCTTCCTTCCCCAGTTTCGCCTGTCACCACCCGGACGACGGACATATTTTCACTCCCCGGCTCTTGACCTACCCCGACCTCTTGCTTACCACTGTGATGTGCTACTACTGGGCTCTACGCATCACCATCGCGGGTGCCAATCCAACTCCACCCTCACGCAATGAGCAGTATCAGTGGGCCTGCAACATCTGCCGGAGCTTGGAGGCGTACATCACCAAGGGTCCCCGCTGTTTCATTTATCGCATTCTATACCCCATTATTACAGCATACCAGACTTTCGAGCGGGGCTCCGTCGAGCGCGGCTTTGTCGACCAACTCTGTCGTCGCTTGGACGAATTATACCAAGTTAATGTCTTTCTCAACCTTATGGCCCAGATCGGCAACGCGATGGAGCTGCCGGGAATTTGATCCTTCTCTTTATTTCTCCTTCTTTCTTTTTGCTTCGGTCCTTTTTAGCTGACCTCCGCAATTTCTGAGCATTTTAGCGATGACCATGAAAGAAGAAACGACATGATACCTCATCGATGCGTGATTGCCTTTTGTTTTTGTTTTCTCATTTTGTATGGTTTCATCTTTTTTTCCTTTTTTTTTTTTTGCATTCCCCCCGGCCTCTCCCCCCTATTGAGCACGGAGGGTGGGGCATTCTGGCTGGAGGGGGATTGGCCGCGGGATTCGGGATATGCGAGTATTTGTCATGGCATGGTTCAGAGCGATCTAAATCGGCCTTTTGGGTTGTGATGCGCCACGGTCACTCTGAGCACCTAGTTAATAAATAATCACAGCCAATAGAGATAAACGTGCAGAATAGTTGTAAGCATCTACCAAGATCAATTGTTCGTCTTCACTGGCAGTGAACATACTATCGTAAAGTTAGCGAGACACGATCGGAAGCAATTAATTGTACTGTACATCATGAATAGTGCGACATGGACCTGCAGAGACTCAGTCTGACTTGCTAATATGACTTTGTGGACCGACCACTCCGTCTATTCCTAGGAGTTCCGTGGAATGAGCATAATGAAAGGCTATCCAGTCCAATCCCTCACCTCCTGACGCTAATTCCACTCGCATAGGACAGACTAGTGGGCCGGCACTGCGACCTTGGCTTCATTCGCTGGAATGGCCCAAGCGGTATCGGCTTAACCCTTCGATGCCCACCCCAGGGTTGGGGATAATTGGCGGTCTCCCTCCTTCACCGGCGGAGGAAGCCTGGGATGGGTTAGACTGACAGATGAGACATCGAACAAAGCGGCTAATGGGAGTAGTTCATATTGACTCCATTACCGAAAGAAGAGTGCAAACGGCCTGGTTACGGGCTCCCCGGAGTCAGCCGAGCTGTAGGAAAGGGCCTTTCTGGACTCTCAATGGATGATGAAATATCGAGAAGCTTTAGTGTTCGGTTGACAAAGGGACAGACAGCTACACAAACCCACCCCGAGTGGAGAAGCGGACTGGCTAACGGCTCCCCGGTAGTATTTTATGTTTCATGAAGTTGCTAACACCAGCCGTACCCTATTCCCTCTCACTGCAAGTGCTGACCACCGAGGTACAGAACATATGAAATGATTGTGAGCCTCAAGAAGGAGCAACGCGGTCTATCCTGAAAAGCCTTTGATACTCCTAATCCTGCCGGGCAATCCGCGCATGCAGTGGACTTACAATGCTTAGTAACAAGATCTGCCCAAGCCAGGGAGATGGATCGATCGGCGATACAGATCACCTGGAGCTCCGAGCATCAGGCGGGCGTTTTCATGGTGGCATGGTTGCCGTCTTTCTAGTGTATTTGTGCGATTACAGCCCAAGCCCCAGGGAATTTTCCCCTCCCTTTGACCAGCTGGCTAAGCCGGGGCCGCTTAAAGGCTTACTCCCTTTCCTAAGCGAGGCCAATAGGTTGGCACACGAAGATCCCTGCCACCACAATCACATTCTTAACATTCCAGCCTCCTCCGTCATAAGCAGTCCGGATGCCTGCTGAATCCTTGCAAGTATTCGCAAATGCTCTTCCGGATTGTTATCGCCACTAAGCCCTGCGCCTGCGTTCTTTGTACAGCAAGACTAGCCACTGGTAGCTTCACCCACAGCTGCGTATAGACCATCTTCAAGCCCCGTTGTGCGGGAGAGAACCGGAAGCGATGCTGTCAGCCACAGATGGGCATTTGCACGTCCCAGCATAATAGTTGAGACCTGCAGTCACCTCCTCCCAGATCTCCCGTCCCAATAAACTGACAAGTCTGTGGGGAATGGCCAAGTTGCGTGCAGGGGTAGGGACTGCGGTCAGAATGCAGTTGGTGTCAGTATCAGTCATCTTCTGTCTCCTTCCCGGCGGATCAGAGTATATGTAGAAGTGGTATTCTCCAGGGACAGAATGGTCACAGTGGTCTCGAAAAGATGAAAAATGGTGACTGTCGGCGTTCCTAAGCAATCCGGCCACGTGACTCCAAAGGCCCTCTTCATCTTGTTTACCTCCGGGTACGTAGCTAGTTCAACCAACTAACCAACCAACCAACCACCAAGAAAATCAAGGATACGTTCCAGCACTTCTCCTCCAAACCCTCAAATATCAAGAGACTGACCCGGTTGGTTTGATGGACTAGCAGGCCCTGTGCCTGACGCATTCCCAGCAAATGGACGGGTCCGGGCAAGGACTACCAGTCAGAATTCAGGCGCTACAGGCGATATATTGTGGGTGTGGGGCAGGTGGGGATGCAAAGGTTTATCGCCGAACATAACCTTGAAAGCTGGAAAATCACGGAGTACTGTATTTTTCAACCAAAGAAAAAAACAGAGCAAACCCTTTGAATGGTCCCGCCCGTCATGATGTCATTACCTTTCCCTGTCCCCCAGATTCAACAATCCAACAAAAAACCTTCAAAATGACAGCATCAGTTAACGATATTGTTGTCCTCCTCGTCGTCATAGATAGAGCACTATTTGCAAGGTACCCATTTGCCCTATGTCTTGACCCCGTCGTCATGATTAAGCATAAACAGGTTGACCGGAACAAAACAGCATTGATGAATCCATCTTTCAATCGTGTACACATGTTGGATGCATACTACTTGTATCTGCGGGTGGTCAGGGCCACTGATTTCCAGCTGAACAGGTGACAGCTCGCAACCGACTCCGCCTGAAACACGGGGATGGATCATGACGAGGTTTTGTTTCATCGAGAGCGTAGGATTAACCAATGGTATTTCTAAAGCAAGAAAATCTAGAAAAGCGGTAGAGGAGAGTCCTCGGCTCGATGCTGAGTAGCACCGGTGCTAAGCCCAGTGCTTGATGGAACCTTATTCTTATTCTGAATATATCAAGTAGACTAGGCTCAGCAGGACAGAAAGTACGGTACATTACAAGCTACTTTGCATAAGACTATGTAATCCGCTACATAATGACCAGTGAGTGGGTCACGTGAGCTATTATGCCTTCGGTAGGCTCAAGAATAAACTCGGCATATCTATGGCAGGTGCAGGATACTAACTTGAGTAGACTTCGCTATATATTAGAAGGGGAGTATCTGATTTGTCATGACTTTGATGCAACAGACTGTGTTGATATGATTGTAATTAGTCTAAAATACCCACACACTTTAATGAAAAGTAGGGCTGACTCCCTGCATTGGTGTTATTGTTAACTACGCAGCTCGTCTTGCTAGCACCAGCACAGGGAATGTGATGGTTCGATTGCGTATCTACTCTGCTGAACTTGACCGAAGATAACTAAGTGACAAAGCCGGTCAAGTCCATTGGATCCTAATATTCACATAATTTATCACAAATCTACGCTACCTATGATCGTTGTGGCTCTAGTTACAGAAGAAGTATGGCGTAGTCGATCACCACCCACTCCCGGCTGGGTTGGCATTGGCTGGAGACACAGAGCCGATGCTGTACGTATAGACCCAAGACCCTCGATTATTTCCACTTTTAGACTAACGGAAGACGCTAGCTGGTTTTGAAAAGACCCTTACTTTTAGGCAGCAACCCGCTAGTCATGATAAGTGGTTATACTGGCTGGAAAAACTTGGCTCTTGTCCGGGTCGTCATTCCTTCGCAACCACCTCAGGCCTCGCACAATGAGGTTGCTCATATAGAAAAGATAATAATGTAGCCATCCACACTATCGTGCGAGAGATTGCTCAAGCGTCAATAAAACAATGCTCAGATGACTACAAGCTAAAAGTCTGTCACTTTCTCGACTACTCAACAGCAAGATAATTACTAGTGACTAAAATATGCCACCTCGATGCTTAGATGAAGATTCATCTATATTTGTCATAACATTAACAGCTTCCTCCGTATTGCAGAACGGTTATTTGAAGAGTCATTTCCCAGCATGCGGTTTATACGCGTGGACTGGGGGAGGGACCTCGAGCAATGAATAACAAGGATGTCAAGTCTTTGCTCCCAGATGGTGTCCATGGCGTGACAACATCGAAAGCCAGGAAGCCAGTTAGCGCTTGATTACTGCATTTGAGACACTGAAGATTATGACGGCTTACTTTAATATTAGCCTCTACAGCTTCGGCAATTCGGTCGAGCCAGACTTAGACTGAACACGCAAGGAGAACTTCGAGCAAGCATACTTGGATCACAAACGGTAGTTGGAGCATGGTACTCTGGAATAATTCGCATCAATGTTCAATATGGGAGTTGTTCATCAGCTCTGCGCACATGGTCCGTAATCTGATGAATTCAATGAAAAAAGTCAAAGAAGCGGTAGGAAAGTAGCACGGCGCGGGGATAGACGACGCGGGGATAGACAAAAGAACTGAGGCCTGTCAGTTTTATGTCAGCTATAAAACTTGCGTTACAGCGAATTTGATCGAAATAAAGGTTTTTTGAATATATCCATCCCATTGGCAAGCCGAATTGGAGCTAGCGATCTTGCTTCGCGACGCAGGGATCAGATGTATAGGTATTTAAGATCATCAAGCCATTCCCAAGGCCAAGTTAGATGCAGGAGTCAAGATCGGGGACCAATGCAGTGAGTCGCAGCGTTTTTCACCCATCGTCTTACTTGGCTTTCCCGTTCATCTGCAAGGCGGACACAAAGAAGTCATTTAATAGCACCATTCTAACATCATTCGCGAGGATACTAGAAACTGACTACTTACATTCTAATGTGACCTCTCCTCCTCGGGTATTTGACGCTGAAGAGCGTGATGCTGCATGTAATAATCTCTCTCCCCGTTTCCACGGTGCTGGCTATCCTCCACCCATTGCCAGCGGACTCTGCACGGGCTCTACAAAGGTCCTTGGTCGCGCGAGATGACATCAATTCCGATCCATTGCCTTGGTGAAGGAGCGGGCGATGTTGGGGTATCCTGATAGCAGCCATGGTCACAGAAATGGGCTGGGCGTGTGACTCTACCATCGATTGATTGGCTTGATTGGCGCGACTCATTGCGTCCCTTTCGACGAGCCTTTAATTTTTACTCGATAGCTGCCATCAATGTATGGGTCAGAAGTAATCATGTTGGAATTGAAGAGAATGTGGGCGGATATACTGAATTTTAAACCTTATCACAATCGAGTCATGATAGAGCCCATTGCCTAATAAGGTGAGTAAATCGCCATCTGAAGCTGGAGGTCGAGAAGCGCCTGCCATAGGTTGATGACTATTCCACATTCCTCGGGTATAGAAGGATGGCTTGCGACTGGCCTTAGAAGACCGGGCCGCAGTCCGATTCAGATAGAATCAGCAAGCGCTGGGTTACTTGTGCGGTGGCGTATTGCTGTGAGGCAGCAGGGTTGTTTTTGTCTCTGCGTGACCGAGGCGCTTCGTCCGATGCTACGGATCTCATATTGGCTTTATCTGCGTGCGAACCCCGAGAGCGAGACAGATGCAATCTGTTAGAGCCCTAACGGGAAGCACGGCTAAAGCGAAAAAGAAGCCGTGAAGAAGATGGCAATTTCTGCTTTCGAAGTCTGTGTTCCTCTTTACCAATCTCATCTTTTTTGTCATCTGTGCTGAAAGATCTGCCCTGATTCAGTGGAACGAGATATACTATAAGCGGGGCGCAGCGCGTAAGACTAAATACACTTGACAGTTCATCCTGAACGAATTGTTGGGATGAGATATATCAATGTCCGCATTGGCATTCAGCCATACCTGAAATACTGGGACAGAGTTATCAATGGCTATGTACCGAAGTGTCTCAAGACCCGCACTTCTACCCTGCAATGGAATGGTGTTCGAGTCATTTTTACCAGGGTCGTGGCGAGAGTGGATTGGAGATAGCCAGCCTACTAAGATATGCATTTTTCGCTTGTTAGAAGGTCCGATGCTTCCTTTCCAAGCGCCACAGCACGAAAGAATCCGGGTGGCTGTCTCATTACGAGGAATCAGACTAAAGAGGGCGGTCGATACTCAGTTGGGATGTCAGTGCATGAGCGGATTCGCCACGGTCGGGCATAAGGTTATCTCTCTATTGACTCAAGGACTTGTACCGGTTACGGTGACATTTATATGAAGGTATTAGGTATATCGGAGAAGCCGTGATCAGAGAGCAAGTATGGAGAGCTATAACTTAAAGAATTTGACGAACGAACGACAAGTGCGTTGGATGTGATGGCAGGTTGGACAAGTGAATACATGTTGATGCCCAAGAGTGTCCGCTAGACCCTCCCTTCCCCGCGGCTTCTTTCTGGTCTGATTGAACAGCGACGGTCAGACCCAACCGGAATGGCATATACAAACATATGGAGCAGCTGCTGGGGATTGAGAAAAGAGATGCCCCCGATCTACATAAATATCTGTGTACCGCCGCTCATTCAAAGTGGTATGAAAAATAGATTATAGCATTCGGGAATTCAGCATCAGATAGGCGCATTGAGCAGGATACAGTAGCACACAAGAGCACATTTTAAATAATTATCAGGCAGCCCAGGATTTGGCTGAGAAATATTCTTATAATTCCTGCTGTTGCCCCTGAATACTCCACCCAGCGGTCAGAGTTCGTGCTTGGGCTAATTCTTCTTCCGTCGGCATATTGACGACCATCAAGTAAAGTACCTTCTATCCGGATTGTCAGTCATTTAGCAGGAAGGGAGACGGGTCGAACAGAAATCCCATACCGATTCAAGTAGCTTATTCAGACTGAGTCCTCCGCCTACACGTCGACCAGTCCTAGCGCGGGAGGATTGATGTTGCTGGTATTCACGTCCATCAAAGTACCCAGAACTTGCCCCTCCATACGGCGCGGGTGGATTCACTCGGTTGGTGTCGTCGGGGTCGGATTTCTGCTGATTACGATGGGCCGCCACCTGGGAAGCAGCTAGGTTAACCAGCCCGAGGAGTCCACCACCGCTTTGTCTTCCTCCTAATCCGCGTCCGGTCTCGTCCCGGGCGCCCAAGCCACGATTTTGCTGTAAAGCCCCTCTCATCCCGCTCACAGACGAAATACTGTGCATGGGATGCGTGGGATCGGCATACTTGGAAGCAAATGCTGGTTTTCCAGCTTGAGTGAGATGGCTATTGGGGTTCTCGGCGAGCTGCAGCAGGTGTGTATTGATCAGTAAACTGGCCAGTAAAGTGGTCACAAGCCAAACTTGAATAGAAATGGTCAACCGGTGATACTGACAAATTTGGCTTGCGCCCTGCGGTCGAGATAATCATCTAGAAACTGCTTTCCGCGCTCCATCTTCTTCTTGAAGCCAGCTTGTTCATCCTTGGACGCCATAGCGAGGAAGTCCAGACCCGGGAAGATGAGCTCCGCCGTCTGGATTGACTCAATGCCGTTAGTGACACCGCTCGAAGACTGAAATCGATGCGACATGCGCCCTTGGCCATCCATTGTCTCTTGGATAGTGGTGTTGATATCCATGTTAGCGCGAGCGTCGGAGGCAGTAGCGTCCCATGTCATTACGAGACAATAGAGCCCACGCGGTCGGAAGAACTCTTGGTTCAGCTTGTCGAGGGCTTTATTTTGTCTGATGATGTCATTGTCAGTACAAATAGTTTGCACAATAACACAAAACGAGGGAAGGGTGATGATTACCGATACCGACTCTGTGCCTCGATTGCAACATCGGTAGCAACCATGATCGCCACAGATATAGCCGTGGAGATTGCGAAGGGCAGCGGGGTTGCCGCTAAAGATGCAAGGTTTATAGCATTTATCCACGGATTAGCAAGGCTTGCTTCGTTCAGTGTCTCAATCATATCGAACCAGGTCTCCTGGTCAATGCCGACGGTTTCCAGATCGGGGGCATAGGCGCGGATGAATCCGCGCTTCTTGTTCTTGGGACGGCGCTGAGGAACCGCAACAGGGTATAGAAGTTTGGTATTGGGATTGAGCAATGCGACAGGAGGAGGGGGACGCCGAAGAAGAAAGGCGGCAATCACTTTGTCTGGGTTGGCAGTTCCCTGTTTGCTCTTCCTAGGCGCATACTCAGGGCTTTTCGAGACCTGCTCCTGCGCTTCATCGAGCTCCCACGAGTACTCCAGGTCATTCCGGGCAGTAGGTGAGTCGGCTAGAGCTGGACTCGTGTCATCTGGAGATTCCTGGTCCTCGCTAAGAGGTGTTGTTGTATATGGTGGAGGCAAACTAGAGGCAGAACGTGATACAACTTCTTGTTTGTATTGTTCTAGGGTTCGACCTTGTTCTTCTGATGGTGCTTGAACTTGCTGTTCTTGATCTTGTTTCTCTTTAGCAGCTTTCCGTGCCTTCTTATATTTGTGAACTTCCGTTGCAAACCCGATGCCCGAAGTGATTCCATGAACCAGGGTGCCAATGGGACCCCCGTGTTCTGAGCGCGACAGGGACATTATCGTGGTGTCCTGTGGGGCGGTGCGGTGGAATGGTTATTAACAATAATGTCTAAAATCTCTCTTAACAAAGCACCAGAGAGTGGTCACAAAGATCTCTGCGAGAAATGTCGGCTGAAAGCCCCTTTAATATAAGACAGTTGAGAATCTCGGGTGGACAAGAAATGATCATTGCAGGCACAGCCCCGCGGGCGGGGCGTAAGCGGGTTGCCGGATAAGGCTTGGAGTGCGAGAAGTTACTAGTTCTTTTTGGGCAACCAGCTCGGTCACCCCACTCTGCCAAAAAGCTTAAAGTTTTTTGTACTGTTTGTGCGCAGGCTATACAACTCCGCCACAGGGGCTGATGGATACGATGAAGAGCCCCATAACGTATTTGGTAAGCGAACCGGCCATGTAAGCAAGCCGGCCACCGTGAACACAGGTCATCTGAAGTCTTTCTTGGGTTCATGTGGAACGTTCCTACGGCACGTGATGCCAAGCCCTTTACATAAGCAGGAATGTTTCAAGCAATCTTATAAATTATATAAACACAGGTCATCTGAAGTCTTTCTTAGGTTCATATAGAATGTTCCTACAGTATATAATGCTAAGTCCTTGATATAAGCAGAAATATTCTAAGCAATCTTATAATTTATTATTTTTTATTATTAAAATTTAATTTTCTCTTATATTTCTTTAATTTCATTATATATAGTCTTTCTAGCAGTTATTAAATACTTACTAAATATCTATTAAATATTTTTAATTATAGATTTTAATAATATTATTAAACTTAGTTCTGCGGAGGAGGATAATTTAATCTAGATAATTTTTTAAATTAATTATTAAATATTTAGAAACTAATTTATTTTTAGAAACTGCTATTTTTAATCTTTCTGACTTAGATAAAGACATATTTTTTAACTATTTAATTTATAAAATATATTAATAATATTTTTAAATATTTAAAAACTATATTATATAGATATATATATATAGTTCTATTATATAGACTTTTAAATATTAAAGTTAGAGTTCTAATTAATAATATTAGTTTATAAATATTTATTTATTACTTACTAACTATCTACTAACTATTTAATAAATTTAGTATAATAAATATTAAGTAAACAGTTTAAAACAAGAAGTTTTTTTATTTTTTTAGTATTAGATTAAAAGATAGTTTTTAGAATATTTTAATATTTTTTAATATAAATTCTTAAGCTAGTCTTTTTTATTTTATTATTATACTTTTATTAATAAAGATTTTTAAAAGTATTTTTAAAATATATATTAAAATATAAAGAACTTAAAAGCTGGTATTAATAAATAAAATATCTATAGATAAATATTTTTAAGATATTTTTTAACTATTTTATAAATATTTACTAACTATTTTCCAGCTATTAGAGAATAAAATATAGATTTTTTAAAAATCAGAAACTCTATATAAAGAAACTTTTAATCTATAGATTTATATTTAAATATTCTATTTAACCGATACTAATCTTTTTTAATTATTTATAAACTAATTAGAAAATATTTATTAACTATTTTAGAATTTATATAGAATTTATATATTCTATATAGTCTGTATTTATAAGACTGAAGATTTTTTAGAAAAATATTAAAAAACTACTATTTAAAATTATACAGTTCTTAATCTTACTTTTTTTAAAAAATTTTTAAATAATTATATTAAACTATCTACAGAGAAATATAATATATTTAAACTACTATTATTATAATAAAAATATTATAATAAGTATTTATTAAATAGTTCTGAAGTACTTTCTAACTATTTATAAAAAAATAATATTCTTAAGATCTAGAATATTTAATTTATATTATTTATAATATAAGTTTTTCTACTTTAATTTATAAAAAGTTAGATTTATATTTTTATTTTATTTTTATTTTTTATAATATTTATAAATATTCTATACTGCTGTTAATAAAAGTATTAAAAAAAATTCTTTAAAAAATAAAACAGTTTATTCAGCAGATTTATAATCTAAGTATAATAATAGATAAATATTTTCTAAATACTTTATAAATAGTTTACAGCTGTTTATTAAATATTTATATAGTCTAGTTTCTTTAAAATCTACAGTTTAAAGATTTTTACTGTTAGTTTAATATATCTATACTAACTAAACTACATCTAAGCTTTTGTAATAAAGATAAACTTAGACTTATTATTCAAAAACAACATCTTTTAACAAATCCAAGTGGACAGAGTCTTGATGGACTAATCTAATCCACAGATAGAATTAATTTTTGCCCGGAAATCAGTCAAAGTAGATCTTAGATAGGACTCTGCAGACTATCTGATTAGCTATAGTAGTTATATATATATTTAAAAACTAATTAATCTTTAACTAAAAAACTAATTAATAATTTCTAATAGAATAATTTAAAATTCTGATATTAAAATTAAATAAAATAGTCTAACTCCAGATTTACTTCAAAACTGTATTAATCTAGATTTAAATATATAATATTAGTTTAAAATTAGATATTTTTTTAATAGAATATCTGCTAGTTATAGCTGCTGTTAGAACCAACCAACTCTCTGAATTATATAAAATAATTTAAAAAAAATCTAAATATCTATTAAATAACTGATTTAAATTAAATATAAAACTACTTAGTTTTATTTAATTTTAAAAATTTAAATAAAATATTAATTTCTTATTCAGCTGAAGGAACTGTTAGTAATTATTTATAAATAATATTAATATAAAATCTAACTAAAAAAGATTATCTACTATTTAAAAAGTTTTATTTATTAGATTTTCTATATTCAGACTATAGAAATCTAAAATTATATTATATAATAGAACTAGATTGCAATTAATTCTAAGATAATTAAAATCTTATTTTAATTAAATAGATCTATTCTAGATATATTAGTCTATTATAATAGATTATTATATTATTATAGATATAATCTATATAGTTATATTATCTATAATTTTTATAATATATAAAATTATTAGTATATTATCTATTAATAAAGCTGATAAAATTATCTAGATTAAGTTAGTATTTAAAAACAGATTATTAATAAAACTAAGTTTTATTAGTTATATAAAATTATAAATTACTAGCAGTTGTTTTTTATTTAATATAAATTATATTATATTTATATTTATAAAAATCCTAAACTGCAGCTATTTTCTATAGAATAAACTAATTAAATAATAAATATTATAATCTAAATATAAAAGTATATATAGATAGTATAAAAATAATAAACTATCTAGACTAATTAAATATAGAATATTAATTTATAATTATAGATAATTAGATAGATAGTATATTTATAGAATATACTATCTAATTAATTATTATAAACTATAACTATATCTAAAAAAAAATTGAATTTTATAAAATAGAATATAATATAGATTTAGAATATTATAAAACAGATAGTCTGAAAAAACTATTATAAAATATAATATTATAAATAAACTATTTATATTAAAATTATATAATTTAAAATTAAATAGATATTATATTAATTACTATAGTTATATATAAATACTATTAGTATTAATAAATATATATAA
>WOUI01000104.1:0-99647 GCA_012184565.1 Aspergillus floridensis
GCGATATGCTCTCGAGGCGGCTTTACTTGCACGTTGCTGTCATTGCAGCGCTGATCGCGCAGACCCTCGCGATCACAGCGATATGCTCTCGAGGCGGCTTTACTTGCACGTTGCTGTCATTGCAGCGCTGATCGCGCAGACCCTCGCGATCACAGCGATATGCTCTCGAGGCGGCTTTACTTGCACGTTGCTGTCATTGCAGCGCTGATCGCGCAGACCCTCGCGCAGAGTGTGCTCGACGCAGTAGATGGCGAAGAGAAGGATGGCTCCTCGGCGACCTCGGAGACGAAAAGCGTCTCCTCGAAAGGCATGATCATTCTATGCACGATCGTCGCTTTAGTTATCGTTGTCGGAAGTCAGTCCCCCCCGTCCATCAAGCACATAGATCGCCCCTAGAAACGGGAGAATCCCCCAGCCTGCTAACCAAGAAAGCGCAGTCTCATTCACAACTATCTTCATCGTGTTCAAGAAACGGCGCTGGCAGATGCGCGAAGCGCTCTACTCGACCGAGCGCGTCACCCCGGACATCGAGCGGGCTTCGATCGTCAAAACGCCATCAAGCCAGGTGGACCGGGTCGGCACCCGCACAGACGCTGAAACCCGGTCTGCGTCTCGAGCACACCACGAGACCGCGGGCCAGGTCGAGAAGCCGGACGCATCTGAAACGGTCGCGACACACCGAGGATGGGGCTCGTTCTTCTCGTTCGGGCGGACGCAGAGCCGGCAGTAATCGACTCTGCACGTATTGTCATGAGGTACCTGGATAATTCTTTTCTCTTGGGTGTCTATTTTCGGCGTTGCAAGTGGGCGTTCATGGGGAACTTCGGTTTTTCTGAGGAAAAGGCGTCACCTCCCAAGCACTTTCTATTTAGCGTTGAGTTTACAACTATTCGCGAAGGGCTTATTTCACCTTCGATCAAACGCGCCAGGTGCGCGGTCCAGCTTGAGTATCTTGCGGGGAAGCGGCGTGCTACATCCAGTAAGCGATCATGAGTCCTGCGAAAAGAAGAGCCTTGCTCCAGAGAAAAAGGCACACCTTCCTTCCCTCGTATGATTTAATCCAATGAACCCGGATCGCATTCATCAATCAGTAGACGTGAACAAAGCTTCTACCCTCGAGCAACGCATAGCGCATGTCCACAAGTGATACAACAAGTCCTCTTGCTCAGTGATGCCGTAGCATTTCCCACCACCCGTGTCGACCACCAAGTCATTTACACCACCACCAAATCAAGAAATCAAATTATGGGAAACCAGACTGGATAGCCTAGACTGTTCGAGACAAAGACACACATTCTCCATATTTAAGCTGTAAAAACAACATCAACTGCCCTCGATGTCCAATCCGAAACCCTCGGGAAGATATTTCCGACACAGCCTGCAGCAACGCCCCAACAACAACAGCGGCTCATCCTAATATCCTCCAACTTCAAGTTTGGGAATAACCAGCCCATAGAAACATAATCCAGAAAGCGCCTACGCATAAAGATAGCAAAGTAGCAGATTACGACCGTCACAGCTGCAATACAAACCCCTCTTTTTACTGGAGAGAGTGGCTTCGCGAGGGATATCTATTCAGCTAAGGCGGTAGGTATTGTAGATACTTTCGCACTTAGCATGCGAATCCTATACATTCAGTTGTACTTACAATGTCCTTTTACATAAATATCGGCATGGAAACATTCCGAGCACATTGGGGCTTGCGGATTAACAGGACAAGAGGATCGGAGATAATCGTGTCTGGCTACGTCTGAGTCCCCTCCACGAATGCTATCCGTAGAAGATTATCCGAGACAGCCTTTGGGAGGAAACAGTACCGGCCGTAGCTCCGAATGTGTTTATCCACTAGCATAGCTAGCATAAGGAAAGTCGACATTGTACATTGCTTGAGAGCATGCGTGTATGAGGACTGTAGAATCTGGCCGAAGTCGGAAGTACATCAGCCCCCGGGGCAAGTCCATCACAGACAGAAGTGGCAGACAGTAGTTTTGGTCCACGAAGATCCGATCTCACCTCGGTCGTACACAAGCATAAACACGATAGAACAATCAATAACTCCGATTCCCGACGGCTGCCAGTCTCCAATTCTACATTTGAATGCAATGACGGAAGGCCGACGGACGGAAAATCCCGGGGCGGTTGTATCGGGAGTAAGTTCTGCCATCTTCAGAAGTCACTTGAAGGCTTTCCACCTCCTTGGAGGCCGCATTCTTCAACCGAGTACAATGTTCCTACATGTTCTGGTTTTAGAAGAGAGTCAGAGTCTACGTATCCTGTACCTTTGTCAACCATACCCCCATCCCTTTCATCATCTTTGAGCCAGGTTACAATCATCCGAACTACGGACTTATTTATCCCCGTGTAAGCACCACCACTCTTCCCCGGATAACCGGGCTCCTCACGGCGGCGGGAAGAGGAGGAGAAGGGTGAGAGGGGAACGCGAAAGCATAACCGACTTGATCTGAAGGGGACGGAATGGGGGAACACAGTGATACGTGACATGTCAGAGTATGGGGTCCGGCTGCGCCATTGCTCGTCCTCCGCATCGATTTGCCACACATCCTTTTGAACGGGTGTCCACACCCCATAGCGTATTCCGCGATACCACCTCCATCGATTGCATTGCACTCGTAAACAAATCGGCTTGCTTTATCTGGTAGGAAAGTTGAACCTATGTCGGAAACTTAGGACCCCAAAGTTCCGAATCTCTAGGCTGTGTCCGTCGCCTGCCAATTTAAGCCACCACAGGCGAGGCCCGCTGGGGAGGGTTCTCGCCTAAGATCCTCTGTCCGCATGAGAGGTTGTTACTAAGAAAACCCGCTGAATGGCGAGATCAGGTCCAGTCTCTCAGACGCAGATCGAGACTCCAAAGGCTTCTTATTCTGGTGCGGCTGATTTCGGGACAGCCCGGCATCTGGATGAGCTTTACTCCAGCTCACTACCTAGTAGGCAGCTAGGCTCATTGACCGCTTGCTAAGAACTGAGCGTTCGCTCGGAATCCTGCATTCTGGGCGCAATTTCTGACGGGAATGAAAACAAAGCCCATAGCCGTTGCTACAATGTTCAGGGGGTCGACGCGGGACGAACGATCTTAGCGAATCGTTTGGTGGCAAGATAGCATATACTGGCCGGGCCTATCGAGGACTTATCGGTGAGAAAGCGAAGAAAGGCACAAAGTCACCTGCAAGTACAAGGAGACCATGAAGGAACCAACCGGACAAGTATCCGGTTGCTGGACTGTAGTAGGATGGATTAGCGCTCCATACAACCCCGGCAAACAATTAGGGTTGGGCGCAACCCACGTGCATCTGGTAAATCCGAGACAAGATGGTGCAAGCCAGATAAGGTGCAACCATTACTAGGACAAGATTGCGGAAGGCCTGAGCACCTAGCAGCATGGCAAGCACGGCAAGCAAGTAATCTTGACGAGCTGTCAGTTCAGCATCTGTAATTACACGCGAGTGAGGGAATTGATGGATAAAATGCGGCCGCGGAAAAGAGTTGTGCCCACTAGACAAACGATCCCCACCTTTTTCTTTCCCGAAGCAACCGGAGAAGAATCGGGGTTGCCTCAGGCCTGAAAAAGGTAGTCGAGCTCCAGGCTCTGCCACTCTGGTGCTCCGTCGGGAGGCAGCTAGCCTTGTTCGGGATTAGTGCGACTCGTGGCATGGACGGGCCAACGAATGGTCGACCGTTCATTGACCGCACTGGCGGGCCTGGCCGATTCGGGGGAGAAGACACCTGGGGAGAAAAGCCGAGCTATGACGAATGCGGGATAGAAAGAGGGCTTCAATAGGTTTCATTGCCTTGGAGTCACTTTGGTGAAGTTGTAAGACTCTCAAAGGACTGGGCGGAGTGGAGAGGGGGTCGCGTGGTGGTTGGCTGGGCATGGCTTGGCTGGCTTTGTCTTGGGGCCAGGTCATGGGATCGTTGAGGGGTTTTTTTTTTTTTTTTTTTTTTTTTCTTTTCCCTTTTCGTGGTTGGTAATTTCTCAACTTTTCACACTTCCCGTGTGGTAACTGTGATGAATTCCACTTTCCCCTGGTCTGAAAGAAAAAAGAATTGTGACTGTCTAGTCTAACCGTCTGACTGAGGGGAGGGGTCGGGATGATCCTCCTCGGGTCATTGGCATGCAGACCAGACTCGTCGTTCTCCGTATTTCAGAGGTGCATGTGATGGTCTGCCGAAGACAACCTATTCCCAAGGCTAGGAATAATTGTTGTTGCTTGCTGGTTTGCCGACCAGCGTCTCCTCATCCCACCCATGGTAAGGTCTCGTCGTCAGACTCCCGAGCCAGCAACGCCGGCAGCTTGACAGACGGCGGGTGAACTTACTGCAAGCAGAAAGAACATCAGCAGGTGGGCAGGTGGTGGCTTAGTGGCAGAAGGGACCTTCCTTCCTCAGTCTTAGTGTCTCTCCGTCGTCACATCGGTCGACCTCCGGAGGGGGAAGAATTGGGGGAGTTGGGGGAATGGGGGTTTTCTTGTGTAGTCACCAGTCGCGCGTTGGCTGCCCCCATTCAGGGCATGAGGACATGACTAATGAATAATTTCCATTGTTGTTCAACACAAGCCTGTTGCTTCTAAGCCTTTCTCCGTGATTGCGGGGTCGGTTCGCTTGATGCCTCGGGTGGCGGTGGAGACCAATCAGCATCCACGGTTGGCCCGATTGAGCGGCCACGGGATAACCGGTTAAATGCAGTGGGCGCGGGGACTCGCCGGGTTGGCTCCGATCGGTCGGCTTAGGATCAATCATCATACGTACTGTGTACTGTACATATTACTAACTGAGGTAACTACAGTACAATGAACTGACTCGCCCAAATGGGAAGTGCAGTATACTAAGTGGTACTAGAGTAGGTAAGGTACCTACCTACCTACCATACCTATCAACCAGCCTGTGACGACAATGGTAACATTTTTTCAAGAATGGACTGGGGGTGCATAACCAATTGGGACCCATGACCACCACCGGGCTGCACAGGCCTTTTGAGGCTTGAATGTCAGCGAGTAGGATTCTTCGGGACTCTGTCGATCGGGTACCATATCCTTGACGGCAACCAATCCCGTCAGGAATGATATACGATCTTCCTCTCTTCATTCAGCCCGGTCCAAGAAAGAAGCAGCAGGAGCAGCAGGAGCAAGGAAAGGAGGAGGAAGAGGAGGGGGGGAAGTGCGAGATGATACAACCCTGTGCTGCATAGGGTGTCCGGCCAGTGACCGCGGGCGCCTAGCGAAGGGAACCAGGGCTGATCGTGATCTCATCTCGCTCTTCTCCCCCGCGGGGAGATCCGATGCAGGGGAGGTGGGAAAAGAGACATCCGACAAGAAAATACCCTCCGCGACGAGAGGACTGAGATCTGGGGCACGAAAACGAGAAATGCGAAGCCATCTGGCTATGTCAGTCAGCCCTGGGCGTCTGGGCTCGCCCGTCAGATGCGTCGATACCCGAGGTTTATCACAAACTGTGGTCGGCTGAGATTCAGTTGCCGTTACTTTTTGCCCCTCCTTGTCGTTCTTATTCCTCCGTCGCCTACCCTTCGCCGTCCCGTTTGGCCTAACCGGGGATTGACCCGTGTCACTTGCTGTTCTGGGGTTGGGGTTGAGTTTAGACTTGCATTCCGGGGTATTGTGGCTGGGTTAGTCGGTGGGCTGTGACTGCGGCAGTGGCAGCATCCAAGCGATCAGGCCGTGTGCCCGGGTAAGAGTGGTTGGATGGCTGGATGGTTGTGGAGGTCGGGGCTAGATGTGTTAATGTGTCGGGTCGTGTAGACATGTAGACATGGAACAGTGTGATTGATTAAAGGGATTGATGGATGGATGGATGGATGGATGGATGGATGATTGAATGAATTGCGGAGGATGGGTTCGCGGTGGCCGGGTCGGCGGTATTGTCTTTTTGGGGGTTCGCGTCATGCAATCCCCGGATTCTTTGTAACGGTTTTCACTGGGGGAAGAGGGGGGGGGGAAAGGGGAGAGTGTCAATGTCTTCTGGGTACCCCATTCCCCCAACTCGACTAATCGTCTCCTGGTTGTTATCGTAGCAATTAGAGAGACCCTCGTTTCAATAATTGTCTTCAATAATTGTCTTCAACAATTGCCATAAAAACCCTGATTGATCCACCTCCACGGAGTACTTGATCAGTCACTGCTCGGGGACTGACATTGATCGACGACAATAAGCCGGGAGCAGGGCTGGGGAAAGGTCAAGTTAGGTAATGGAATAGGCCAGATGGCGGTCAAGTGACGTTCCACACACGGCTGCTGCTAACCGGCATCCTGTCTGTCTCTCTGTCTCTCAGTCCTTCGGTCGGTCGGTCGGTCGGTACCAGACCAGACCAGACCAGACCAGACCAGATCAGATCAAATCAGAAGTCAGGAGTTGGCCTGGGTGTGAATGATCAGCTAGTATGTGAGACTCAATCATGACGACAAAATGAGTCTTTCCCTAATGATCTTTGTGATTTATCTCGCTTCTCTTCCCCTCTGTTTCCCTCCTGCTGAAGGTTCTCCCATCGCTCCCCCTTCTGATCTCATGGGTATGGGGTGATTGTACGTACAGTACCTGAAGAGTGGAGGAACACCAGACGGCATGGCCCAGCCAACATACCGAAGCAACATCGGCTGTCGCCGCCAACTGGCACCCGAGTCCGTGTATTATTACCCAGCGTGACGCCATGACCCAACCAGCAAGTTGTCTTAGGATGGTAGGTAATTTACCCGACTCGACTCGGGACTCTTCCCTGATTTACGGGTGGTGCTGCTGGGCTTTGTCTCTTATTTACGAAGTACTGTTTTCAGCCGCCATTGCAGCGAGATTGGAGAATATACTTGGTTCCTGTTCTTTTCTGTTTTACCATAGGTAGATTTCTATCTGTTGAGATAGCCAGTCCAATCAATATATTGTGATCATGATCTTCAACTTCTCTCTCCAAGAAATTTCACCTGAGTCTTTTCCCATCTCGGCACTCGGAATCTTGCTCCACACTCTCATTCTCTCCGGCCGCTCGGTCGCGTCCTTGCATCCTCAGGCCGCACTAGACCCGCTCCGGACTAACTCTTGTCGGGCCTCCGCAAATGCGGATGGCGCCTTGCCTGGTTGGGATTCCCTTGACGCTGTTCAACCCTCGGCCGGACTTCTCAGCTTCTTTTTCTGCAACTTCTTCTTCGTCTATATCATCATCATTGTCAGATGGGGCCAGTCCATCTTCAGTAGAAGCCATTTTGAGACTAATACTAATCTTAGTTCCCCCTCCCTTCCCTTTCATTCCCCCCGGCTTCTTGAATCATAATTTCTCCATCTATCGTCAAGCTTCCCTTTCCCTAAACTACCCGAGTTGAGGTTGCCAGACATTGTCCCCTGCGCAACCCACGCGCGCGTTGCCGGACCGGAGCCCCGACCCTGGGCGAGAAGAGAGTCGGGCTCTCCCCCACACTCCGCGTATTCCGTCTTTACGGTTAGTCTGGCGATTTGCTTGCTTGCCTGCCTGCCTGCTGCTTGCTTGCTTGCCTGCTTGCTTTGCTTTGCTTGTTCTCTTCATTATTACTATTATAGTTATTATTATTTTTCTTTTTATCTATTTATTGTTATGCTTTTTATGTGACTACCCTTTTTTTGAATCTTTTTTTATTATTTCCATGATTTTTTGTGAAGGGATTTTTCTTTACTTACCCATTACTCTATGCCTCTGTTGTCTTTTTCTCCCCATCCTCTTCTTTCCCTCCTAACTAACCCAACCCCATCCATCCACACTTCCCTCATCCTTACATTCTCTCCCCCACACCCACACTAGCCTCGCCGAACTCTCCCTTTCTTACCCGACCAGACTCCATCTGGATTCTTCCTTTTTTCCATCTCCTCCACTCTTTCCCTCCCCCCTCCTCCACCTTCTCTCCCCCAGTCGCACACTTTGCTTACATCGGGGGTTTAATTTAATTTCTCGTGTGCCCGAATTCTCGCGCCTATCGCATTCGGTTTCATTTTTCCCGTTCCCCGGCCGTCTACTACCTACGGCCACTCTTCCTTTTTGTACTCATCCCACGCCCTCTCCCCTCCAACTGGGCTTCTTTGGTTTTCTCTCTCTCTCTCTTTTTTTTTCGCCTTCCTTTCCTATACCTTCCCTTCTGCTAGCATCTTGCTGCGTTGGTTGAGAAAATCGCAATTTCGCTGTCGCCAGCCTCTACTCCCACACCTATTTCCTAACTGACCGACTACTTCCCGGCTTCAGATCTGACTCTCCTTGCGTGCTACCGGCATCAGAACGCAAAGATTCCACGCCAATAAACATCCTTCAAAACTTCTGTAAGTGCACGCTTCGTCACGAACATCATCGGTGGATCCTCAAAGCTCTGCCCCCTCACCCCCTCCCTCCTCCCCCCTTCTCAAAAACCGGGCTGTGGTACTGACAGCGAACAACGAAGAACAGCCCGTGGAAGGACCGGGCATCGCTGTTGTCCCCCCTTGCAACCCAGACCGTCTGGCGTCTGGCTCGGAATCCCGGGGAAAATTGACCGGAGAAATACGGCGGACGGGAACTGTAGCAACCTGCGGAGACACAAACCACTAATACTGCTACCTCTTCGCTCTTGGTGCCTGCAGTCCTTGGGGCTGTCGTCCCTCCTCTCCCTCCAACCCTTTTTTCCCACAATCGTTGCCCCCTCCGTCCTTTCCTTCCTTCGTATCTTATCAGAGAGACGGCTTGCCCGTCTCTCGTGCCCACCCTTTTCATCACAATGCGCTCTAGTATTGCCTGTGCTCGCTGTCGGCGGAGCAAGATCAAATGTGTGAACGCTGGCATTGACACAACTTGTCGCGCGTGCGAGTCTTCTGGCCGAGAATGTGTATATCCCGCCCCCGCAATCGGCATGGGCGGTGGTGCCGCGAAACGGGACCTCGCCGCCCTGGCGGAGGGCGAGGAGCGCAACGGCGATTGGGACAGCCCCAAGCGACAACGCTCGCGCAAGACGGTTGGTCTCTCCTCCTCAGCTGCTAAAGATGCGTCCAAGATTGGTGCCGAGGTGCTTGATGCATCAATCCTGACCAACAAGGTTTGGGATGCCGTCTTCGACCTTTTCCAATCCCACTTCGCGACTATGCTACCCTTCGTACATCCCGCATCTTTCATCGGCCAAGCGCGTCAGCTTTCCTCCAACTCCTCTAACCCCTCTCCTCCGAACAACGCCGATGCGACACGCGACTCCGTGCAAAGTCCTCCTGCGACTAAATCAGATCTCAATCTGCTCATTCCCCTCGGCGTTCTCGCTTTGACGGCACGTTTCCACCCTCAACTTGCCGCATACCACTCTCCATCGTCCCCTGGAAACCCCTCCAACCCCCTCGTTGCCTCCGAATATTATGCGACAGCGTTGCGCAGCCGGCTGGCCGGCGTCGACGGCGCTAGTCTGGCAGTGTCCGACCTGACGCGCGTACAAGCCTTGCTGATGCTGGCTTTGCATGAATGGGGAATGTGTCGTGGGAGGAGCGCTTGGCTATACGTGGGGATGGCTATTCGGCTTTCTCAAGCGATGGGCCTGCCCTTTGAGCTGGAAAATGAGTTGCCATTCCGCGAGGGACCCCGATCTCCTATTCTTAAAACGGAAGCCGACCTATTCGGGCTCCCCAGGCGTCCTGTCGAGCAAAGGGAGCAAACTTCCGACGATGTCATCGCCCAAGAGACGAAGCGCCGTACCTTTTGGGCCTGTTTCATCCTCGACCGGTGTCTGAGCAGCGGCAAGTACCGTCCACGCATGATTCGCGTCAAGGAGCTCGCTATCCAGCTGCCCAGTGATAACGCCTTTGCTTTTGGAGAACGTGTTCGGACGTCACGCTTGAGTGAGCCCGCAGTGCGTCGCCCCACAAGTTTCGGTGCCCAGGGAGTTCAGATTCCCAGCATTCGACAAAGCTTGGGAGGCTTGGGAGACGACCGAATGCCGAGTGCTGGTCCGGGAGATGCAAAAGCGTGGTCTCCCATTTCCCGTCGGAAAGACTCGAGTGAGGATGAGATCGATCGCTGGGAAGTCGGTGCTGAAGAGTCCGTCCACAGTCGAATTATCCGAATAATTCGCATCTGGGGCAGCATCGCCAAATGGTCGTGTGCTGGGGGGAGAAGGTATGTCACCGCTCATTCACCTAGCACGATTTATTCTGACTGTGAGTAGAACTGAGCAATGGCCTCCGTGGCACCCTGAATCACGCTTTTCGAAGCTTCGAGCAATGCTGAGCGAATTCCAGGATGGGTTGTCCCGCAACCTTCAATACTCTCCTCGCAACACCGACACCCACATCATGTACAAAAATAACACTCTCGCTCCTTACACTGTTATGCATGTGGTCCACTTCCTGTCGGTGATTGTTCTTCACCGTGCTTACATCCCCTTCCTCCCGGTACGATGCACCGAACCTGTCGGACCGTTGGATGAGCCGCTCTTTCCGATGGAAAAGGCCGGACTTGCTGATGGATTCTGGCGTGAAAGTGCTCGGGTGTTGTTCAGCGCGGCCCGACAAATGATGGACCTGGTCGTGACTTGCCAGGACCGAGGAGTGCTGGTAGAAAATCCTCTCGTGGCGTTCGCAGTGTACAATGCCGTCTTCATCGGGATTTACGCTGCTCATTTCCCACACATGGACCCAGATGGAGTCCTGGCCTCGAAGAATATGAGCGATCGAAACACGCAGGGACAAGCGCAAGCCCGGAAAGCACTTGATGTCCTGCGTGAGATGCGACCTCGCCTCAAGATGGCGCGTGGCTGGTTCCGCACTTTGAATCGCCTGCACACGTATTTCTCCAAGGTCAAACGTGACTTTCGGCGGCAATCGCGCAAATCGGACCCGGTCGACCCTGCCGACGCTCACGCGAATGGTATTCGCCCTGTACGTGAGGGCGGATTGGGCGGCGGTCTTGAGGAGTTCAAGCTTCTGGAGAAGTTGTTCCTTGATTTTGGCATTATCGAAGACCAACTCCCAGAGAGTGGCGCCGACGATGACGGTCTTGCTGCTGCAAGTGAACGGGCTACGATCCTTAGCGATGCAGGCAGTAATGCTGTCCGCAGCGAGACTGGAGACACTGGAGAGCCTCCCTTAGATGGCGCGGGGGGCAGACGTGAGTCTTGGGTCCCTATCAACAGCCCTGGTATGCCGCTGCCCGGACCCGACGGCGAACGTCGGCCTAGTCTTCCATTGCCTCCCAATCGCTCCTTGCAATCTCAATCCCCTTACTCTCTCCCGTCTTTGCAACATCATCCGGATGGGCCGTTGTATAATTCTTCGTCCCCAAACCTTCCTTCGCTGGGACCGCCTGGACCATACGGCGTTCCGCCATCTACATCGACCCCGGCGTCTTCGCAGTACAATGGTCCAGGAGCAGCTTCCAACCGCCTGCAGCCGTTGAATTCCTGGCTCAATCGCACTCAGCCACCTCCTCCTTATTCTCAGTCACTTCCCCCGATCAACGCGGCAGCGTCGTCACATGGATTGCCATTGTTGCCCCCTCCCGGCTCAGTCGGCCACCCTGGCGCCTCCCCGCCAGTGACCGTGGATGGTTTGGAAGTTGTTAACACTAACAGCTTGTGGTCGACGAGCTTGGGTGGAGACGATGTACTTGCCTTTCTAGAGGGGTGCGAGTATGATCAACTACCAGCCACAGTTTCTCCAGAGAGTACTCCGACCGGGTGGCTCACCACCGTGTGGACTGAGTTCGCCCGCTGATCTTCTTGGTTGATCATAAGCCTTGTTTGTTTCTTTTTCCTTTGTCTTTTCGATTTTGATGTCTTTTTTTTTTCCATGAGGGAGCATTTTTTGGGCTGTATTATTACGCTATATGCGCGGCTGCTGTGCTGTATGATTATGTATGCGCGCTTCGGCGGACTGACGAGACCACGCAATGCTTTGGGATTGACGCAATATTTATTTGAGGATTGGTTGAGACCTCCTGGGGCAAACCCCTGTCAGAGGGATTTGCAGGTCGCTTTTCTTGTTTCTGTCTTCTTTCTGGTTCCTGGTTTCAGCAGCATTGGAATTTGCAATGGCGCAAATGTTGTCTGTGGAGTGACACGACAACTGAGGGGAATGAAATGGCTTGACAAGGGGGTTTCATGCAAGTTGATTTTGACGAGCGTGGCGTCCGGTTCGGTTCGGGGGTTTATCTTATTTTGGATGGACCGGAGGCATTTTAGTTCCAGCAATCTATGACGATTACCTTGGTCCTTTTTTTTTCGTTGTTGCAATGCACCTAGCTGTAGAGGAAAGAGAGACACGAGATGCCGCTGGCAAACTAGCATGTCGCTCAGACTGTCTCGATGGCGGGGTGGTTGTTGGGACGCCACAGCGTGTCGCAGGGCGTGAGGACTCTTAAGGAGGGTACCCAACAGCCCACCATCAACACACGTACGAGGCATTTACTGTCGGATCATCTTGTCTGTTCAAGCGCTCCAGCAGAGAACATCCCAGACTATCCAATCGATCCCCCTCCTCCTCCCCTGCAATGTACGGTATCCATGGCAGAAGCAGCACAGCCAACCATACAGCGCAAGTTCAGGAGCCCGAAGCAGATGCACGCATCTCTCTGAGCGCTTACTTTCTTTCGAGAAATCTCATAAGTGGCCACTATATTTACCCGTAAAGAAAAGAAATATTGGCTTGGATCGCGACGGGTGGTTGGCTCACCAGCAAGCCAGCTGGAGGGTGCACCGAACCTTACTTCCACTTTTCCCTCTCCGCTGACGAAGTGGCAGGAGTTTCTATACAGATGGTCCATGAACTTGTATGTTTAGAGGTGATCGGTCCTCTCGCGTGCTGATCAGGTGAACGCCTTCAGAGTCAGAACATAGAAGATTGGTGGGGAGGAATGGTATTCATGGGCTCGAGAGGGTAGAAACAACAGACTGTACTGTTTCTAGCAGGTGTGACAGGATCTCATATGCCTACGATGACTCAAGAACGAGGACGCGGACTAGAAGTCAAAACAAGCTTCAATTCCCACTCCAACGGATCGCAACTCTAACATGTCCACCAGAACTCTAAATCGATATGATGGGAACCCAAGGCGAAATTAAATTAACCAACAAGACGCAGACATACATGCATAGTGGAGTCCAAGAAACCTCCCAAAGCCGAGCTGATTGAAAACTCAATGGATAGACGGCAGCTGATCGGGGACAACCGTGGACCGTAGTGTACACCGGAGAACTGCTTTAGTGATAGCCCCAGTGAAACCCCTCCCCCCCCCCCCCCCTCACCCTCTTCTCCCCCGATAAGCTCTCGCTAAACTGCGGGTTAATCTGGACATTCGATCTTGAACCACTTCACCAGCTCTTCTGGAGGGTACGTATTAATTGTGTGACCGCTGTGGGAACGCATCCATGCAGACTATCAACTTCGAGTCCTTGATTATCGTCTTCACCTCCGATAGGATCTCTTTCGTGGCTGTTCGGTCTGGGTCGACCGCCGAGACGGTGGCTGCTATACTCCCGAGTCTTCCGAGGAATGACCTAGCTTTGCCTAGGGTATCTGGTCTTTTGGTCAGACGATTATCTATACCTAAGACAAAATATCATCTAAGAGAGTAAACCGACCAAGTGCCTTCCTCAGAGTGTAGTCTTTGTGGACACGGCGAAAAATCTTCTCGGTCTGGATCAATTCGGGCATCGCTGCGGGGGCGATGATCTTCGTTTTGAGCTGGTCGCAATCGAGACCGATATCTAAGGCACGTTTATAGTCAGCCATCCGTTGTCCGTACTCAAAGGGCAAAGATCCAGAAGAAGAAGGAGGAAGAGGAGGAGAAGCAGGAGGCGGACCGGAAGATTCATAATATGATCGCAATTCTTCGAACAATGCAGCAGCCGATACCCCGACGGGTATTGTTGTGATACTTGCTGTGGCCGTTTCAGTCAGATCTCCCATCAACGCTGCAAAGTATACCGCCATGGGAAGTCTCCAGGCTGGGTTCTCGAACAAGTCCACAATTTCGCGGAGCGCCTGCATGCAATCATGCGGCACGGCAGGGTGAGTCTGCCTGCGTGTCTCCACCACCCGGCGCAGGCGAAGGACCTCGTTCGCCCATAGCGGTCTCTGCTGGGGGGGGAGCTGGATATCCGCGAATGCGGGCTGAATGTGCCGGAGCCGGTTGCCCTCACAGAGGGACTGCGCATTGATCGCCTGGCATTTGCCCTCGATCTGCAGCGCGCCCTGCGACAGGTACTCGCCAAAGTAGAGCTTCGCATCGCGGAAGTCCTTCAACCTGGCTAGACCGTCACCGTGTGGATTCGGATCATTCTCGAGGAAGGCATTGAGCAAGTCCAAGTCACGGATGAAAGTTCCGCGAGGGAACTTGGTCGTGTCGATCACGTAGAGGTTGATTTCGTCCAGAGGCCAACCGTCGCGGTAGCTCCAGCGGCGGAAGTAGATGTACTGTAGCGCAAAGAGCAGGGAACTGGTCCATGAAACGAAGGGGTCGTTGGGGGGCTCCTTCCACCAGAGATGGTCATTCAGAAGGCCGGCGATGCGGTCTCGTTTCTTGCCTTCATTCAGGTTGAAGAAGATGTCTTCCCCGTGAGGGAGGGTGCTCTTAGGACGGACCCATGTGCTGCTCGTTTTGGCGCTAGTCTTCGCAGATGCCACGCGAAAGAGATAGGTTGGGGTCTCCGTGAGAGAGCTGCAGGTTGCTTTGAGGTCGGCTGGAGGGTTGAAGCAGAGAGGTTGGAATTGCGGATTGATGTCAAAGTCTTGAAAGGACTCAATGATGGTTTCGACAGTCATGTTTGCGGATGAGCGTGGGTGATTTTGGTCGTTCGATGCTGGATAGCTGGATGATCCTCAGGATGTGCACTGGAGAGGGAGTAGGAGAAGGAGATTTCCGCGACATCAATCTGGCTTTTATAAGTTTCTTCCCCTTGACCTTCTATTCTTTCTTCTTGGAACCTCGATCAAAGTCAAAGGACAAGGCAACAGTAGTTGAGCCCTGTTATGGCAGATGGCGCAAGTGTTGCCTGCCGGGGCTATAGTTGAAACGCCATCCATTGGTATGGGTGTCTTCTCAAGGCTATGTGAAGTGAAAGCCTAGAGGGCTCAAGGCTAGCGCACAAACACTACAAGGCTGCGCCGCTGAATGCTAGACATCGTTATATGTTGGTGAGCGGCACTGCAACTTCCCAACTGTGCCATACTGTGGCTTGTTGGCGCCTACACCAAGCAGACCGAGTCGTGAATTTGGTCCACCAAACACACATTCTGTTGATCATAGGAGCAAGTAAAAGATGATCTGCAAATAACACTGGAATAAGAGCCTGAACCATCTTCGCGACTATCAACGGCCATGTTGCACTTTCGTAGGACTGTCAACCATAGAAAAGGTAGATACCATGTGGGAGTCGTCCGAGACAGTCACAGTGGGATTAAGGGTTGAAGTGACGCCAACACTTCAAGAGATGATAAGAGTTCATTGCTCACCTTCTGCAAGCAAAGTGATCTTGAGAGTGTGGCGGTGTTGGGCGCTTGTGAATGCGGATTTCTGCTTCTGACTGTGCGGGTTGAACCACGCTAGAATTGTCCCTCTGATAATTCTAGCCTCCTGAAAGCCGTCTTGCGCAGGTTTATGTGGTAAGACAACAGTCAGGTGAGGAGCCACAGCCTTACCTGCAGCCTTCAAGGCCTTGGTAGATCGTGAAAATCAAGGGTTGTGTGCACTGTACACTAGGCATCGCCCCGACGGTTATCAAGCTCCTAGCACTTTATTGTCGATCTTCTCTCGAATGCTTCGTTCATACTATATACGTGGAGGCACATTGAGTTGCATTGATTAAGTTGGGTGCAATACCAGAAGCATAGCAACGGCTGTCTTGTGCTTTAGGCGCAAGACGTGAACAAGCCCATCTCACGGCAGTAATAATAAATAGAATAAGAATGGAATAAATTACAAAGAGAAAGTCCTTCGTTATCAATGATTTTGGTATCCTACCACGTCAAGTGTGGACATCGACAATCGCTCCCCCGCTCCTGCGACAGGATCGACTTGCACTAGATCTGTCACCATAGCCCGTTAGCGATGTGATACATGGTAGAGGACACGAGGTAACGGCGGGATGTATCCCATCGATCAACACTCAGAGAACTAGTATCCTTCTTCCTCGCCTTGCTGGTAGACGTGTCGCGATCGCGTCGGATCTTTGCGCATCTGTTGGCCGGACCCCGTAAAGCCCACTGTCCGAGTCAGTCACTGAAACGCACTCCAAATTGTAGGAAGTGGGAGAAGAGCATACCTCGAGCATTCAATCCGTCTCCTGTTCGGAACATACTCTCCTTCTTGCGTCCGAGTTTCCCTTTGCTGGCAAAATCCTTCCACTTCATCTTGCCCGCCTCCAGCTCCTTGTTGGCCTTCACCTTGCGGGCGGCCTTGGTAGGCCGTCCGGATCCCTCGCTCACCTTGGTCGGATCTTGACGCGCCTGGTTGGCCAACGCAGGGTTGATGTCCGCCGCCGCAGAAATCACGCTCGAGTGGGATGGCTGGGGTGCCGGTGATTGGGAAGAAGTATTGCCTGAGCCTGCATCAGCCTTGCGCTTACGCGAGTCATTGCTGGAGATTGGCCGAATGTCCTTGGAAGTCAGAGATTCCACCGTCCCGTACGACTTGAACGAAACGAGGTAGACGGGGTTGCTCGAGGAGCCGGTGATGGAGGTGATGCGCGCGGGATAGAACGAGTTATCGCCCGATACCCAGCGCGCAAGAACGTTTTCGTTGACGGAGAAGGACGACTGGTAGGATGGTGCCGGTTCATCGGGCTGCTCAGCGGTCGGTTTGCGATAGTTGCTCTGTGTGCTATAACTGTCCTTCGCTCCTATATCCTTTGCCGCGGCTGGTTGGGGTACTGCTGGTGGCGCTGACGGTTTCAGTTCGGCGATGGATGTTTCGGTAAGGTTTATAAGTTCTTCCAGCTCAGTTTTGAGACTTTGCAATTCTGTGTTGTCTGGGTCTACCTGCAAACTCGATTGGACGGTTTCAAGCTGATGATGGTCAGATCCAGTGGAGGGTGGTAAAAATGCGGCGGTCGTACCTGAAGCTTGAACTCCTTGACCTCAGCCTCCAGGGCTGCGATTTCCGACATGTTTCTGAAGAATGTTGAAATGGGTCTGAAGAAAGAGGGTACGGAAAAATGAAGAAGTATGAGGAGAGGCGATCTATTGATGGTCAAACCAAGACAGACTGGGCTGAATTGCGAAGTTGCAGATAAGAAGTCGCGTTGGGATAAGATAGCGTGGCGTAGCCCCACTGTGGCTAGCCAGTCACGTGATCTATATATGGCTACACCGCCACATAGTTGAACGGAAGGTCGGCTGAGTCCGACAGTAAACGTGGACTCGGTCATGCTGCTTAATCGCTGACAGACTGCACACGTGAATGAATGCAGAAACACGAGGTCATGTCGTGACGGTCAACACCATCCTGGCCGGTTCCCTCCTATGTACTATGGGACACTGCAACCAATACCCAAGCTTCATCGGTGCCATTGCGGCCATGCACAAACGCCAGACTCCATCAGGGCAATCAACCCACTACGGGTCGAGGCTTAGTTGGCGTTCGTTCCATCGGTAGTCGATCCTCACGTCATTCATTTTCGGGGCCTTTGCAAACCGATGGGGAGGGTAATTGGCTCCTGCAGGGTCAAGATGGATCGGCCAATAAATCCAATCATTCAAGACCATCTTCTACAGCGAAAGTAATAGTGCAGGATGGGTCTAGTCGCTGGAAGATGGCGTTTTTGCTATACTTAGCATAACGCCAACCCGCTCTTCCTCCCTCGTGCCTGGGGTTTTTTTATCGATCAACCCATGGATGGTGAACTTAGGAGAGCCTGTTTCGGCGTCTAGGATTTCGAGCCGGAATCGCGGATCTTTGACCTTCCATCCCCACGGTTTACCCCGGTTGCCCGGGTGGCACTGGACCGAGATGAGCAGTTCCGGCGAAATGAGATTGAGTTTCCCAGCTGCCTCATCTTGACCTCTTTTTGATCTATTTGCGATCGCTGCTTGCTGCCCTCGGCGTTTCTCGAAATGGTACACCGTAACAGAGCCTCATTGAATCATCTCCATAGAAGAACGTGCGATCCGAGGCACCCGAGTGGTACGAGAGCCCCGATAATCGGAAGACGCAGATACATACAATTCCGCTATTGTACAAATACGGTCCGTAGAAGCATACATCACGGGGAACTTTTTTTTTTTTGTGGCGCGAGATGAGTCACTCTTGTTGAACCAAATAGATTGTCTAGTTAGTAGGGCGTAGTTGGCACTTTGCAGTAACTAGGGTGTGGTTGAGTGCAACGGGTGCAACGGTAGTAAGCACGGAGGAAGCCGCGTGTATCCCCGATAGGCAGTTCTTCATATCAGTGCTGAGTGAGTGAAACCAATCAATCAGCGTGGAAGAGAATAGGCGAAGAGAGAAACAAGACTCAAAGGATCGTCAGCCTCGATTTATAAGCAGGCGAGACCTTCTCAAGGGTTTTAGGCACTTTACCTTCATTGGTTGAAGCGCCTCCCCCCGCTTTTGCTATCCACCAATGGCACTTCACAAATAGGTTCACCGCCCTCTACCGCCTTAGGCAGCGACTCGCCCCCCTCCTCAGTCTCCGTCCCTCCGCCCTCTCCATTCCATCATCCTTCTTCTTTCATCCAATTTATCCAATTTATTCAGTACTCCCTCAACTTGCAGACGTCTTCATTCACTCTCGACTTCACCACTTCCCCTTCAATTTTCGAACTACGCCTTTCTTGTCTTAGGTCTTTAGGTCCTCAGGTCCTCCAGCGATCCAGTCAGCGAATCATCCCCCCATGATCCTGAACCCGCCTTTGCCTTAGTGTCCTTTCGCCTGCCTTGCCCACCCACCCCCCTCTCTCTACGGTGCTCTTCCATCTTCCATCCTTTCATTGTCAGTCCACCGGCTTGCATCATCATTCTCTTTCCTTATTCCACACTTTCTCCGAGCCCCTCTTCTCCTCCTGACCTATTCCAATCCCGGTGGTACCTTCAGTCATTCGTCAGCCTTTGTTGCGGCTTGTGCACTCGCTTGCTAGTTGCTTCGATACGGCTCCTGGTCAAGAACGTCCCCGATCCTCTCTTGCTTCTCTGCACTCCAGCAAGGCTCTTCCGCTGAGGACTTTTGCATCAGTTCAAGTACCCTGATCATTCATATCTCTCGAACAAGTCTTCGCAGAGCTCAGCTTCGGTTATAGCGACCTCATTACCATAAAACGAGCCTTTCATTCCTCTTACGGGTCCTATCATCCAGGAGCCCATCGATCACCCCATTCGGCCTCTGGGGTCAACATCGATACAACGAACGGGCGGGAAGCCCGGCCCTGATAGCTCAACGAACAGTCGAATCGAATTTCTTGACAAGACACTTGATCCTATCAGCTTCGTATACGAGACGCTATAGCGTAGCTATCAGATCACCGATTTTGTCCAGTTAGCCTAATCATATTCTCGCTTCGAAAACGCGTCCTTCCAGCACAAATCGTATCCTCCTTTCACAATGGCCGACTACAACTCCCTCTATCAACACAGCTTGTACCTCTCCCCCGACCAGCAAGACCTTCTTCTGGCCGCGCTTTCTTCCAACAACCCTCCGCCCAAACAGCAAGCCAACAATCAAATCAAGAGATCAACTTCAGAGCCAGACTCCACCCCCGGTAATGCATCCTCCAGCAGCTACAATGTATCGCCTGGGTTTGACCTCACTCAACCCAACTCCGGTACCTTGGGCTATGGTGATGACGAAAGTCCTTTCCTCGACTTCAACCCAGAGCTTGACTTCGACTTTCAAGGTACGGAGAATTTGATCGGTGATTTGCCCGAAGGACTTTCGCTGCCGGACGAACATGAAGCAGGCGAGAAGAGAAAGGACATGGATGGCCCTGCCGAAGAAAATGAAGGCGCTGGCAAGAAACGAAGGGAGAGTGATGACAAGACAGCCAAGAAGCCGGGAAGAAAGCCATTGACTTCGGAACCCACTTCGGTACGTTTTGTCTGCGCCGTTCGTAGTAATGTACCCTTCCACCCTTGTACTAATTCCTCTATAGAAGCGTAAAGCGCAGAATCGCGCAGCTCAACGGGCATTCCGTGAGCGTAAGGAGAAGCATTTGAAGGATCTTGAAACAAAGGTGGATGAATTGCAGAAGGCATCGGATGATGCGAACCAGGAAAATGGTTTGCTTCGCGCCCAGATTGAGCGTCTGCAGGTTGAACTCAAGGAATACCGGAAACGTCTTTCCTGGGTTACCAGCACAAACGGGCTCTCAGCTATGAACGCTATCCCTGGAGCCTACTCCAAGGCCAATTACACTGGTCTTCAGAACAATGATTTCATGTTCGACTTCCCAAAATTTGGCGACCTTCCAGGTGCTCACATCTTCAACAATGGTCAACGGGGCAAAAACCAACAGAACAACAAGCTCAAGAACGATGTCAATTCACGAAGCGAGTCCCGTGTCCCTGGTGTTCTGAGTCGCGACTCACTGAATGGAGTCAAGACCAATGGATCTGCAATGAATACGCCTAGCCCCATATCACAGTCTAACGGTGAACGCTTGGGTTCCAAGAGTACCACGCCCAAGCTTCCAATAACCCACCATACTCAGCACACACCTTCTGTACAAGATGTTTCAAATTCCGATTCTCCGTCTTCCTCGTCCGACTCTCACCAAAGCCAGTTCCTCTCTTCCAGCGGCACCTCCCCTGAACCATCTGTCAACTCGCCCGCAATCAAGCACCACACTGACCACAGCAACTGTACTTACAATGGAATCAACGGCGAGGAGTCCTTTTGCGCACAGCTCGGTATGGCTTGCGGCAATATCAAGAATCCTATCCCGGCGGTCAGACACAGCAGTGTCAGCGTCGCGAACACGCCCAGTCAGCCTGAGCAGGGTTCGACAGAAACTGCTCCCGAGCCCGCTCTTGAGATTCTGGCTCAGCAGAATGGTGGGCAGTTTGACCCGGTATTGTTCGGAGATTGGCGCGAACCGCAAGACGCAATTTTGTCACAAGACTTTGGCACTTTCTTCGACGACGCATTCCCATTGCCGGACTTGGGTAGTCCTTCGCACAACTTCAGCGAATTGGCCGGTCAACAGCAGCAGCAACAGCAACAGCCACAGCCTAAGAGGAGTCTGATTGACGAGATCGACAGCAAGCTGGATGAAGATGAGGTGGTTCCTGGTGAAGACAAAACACAGATGATGAGTTGCACCAAGATATGGTACGTTCTTTCATCGCCTAGCATAAACCAAGACATACTAACCTAGTCCAGGGATCGTCTACAATCCATGGAGAAATTCCGCAATGGCGAACTCGATGTCGACAACCTCTGCTCAGAGCTGCGCATGAAGGCTCGGTGTTCCGAGGGCGGCGTGGTCGTCAATCAGCAAGATGTCGAAGACATCATGGGACGTGCCAAGTAGTTCACACAAGTCACCATCGATCTATCGACAAGGAAGTTCCAACGCCGTCGCTACCGATTCCGACACCATCGTTCTGCGTTTCAGATACCCACCCTTTACAATACAATCACCACACTACCGCTATTGATGTCGTTATGACCCCAGGGAAAACATTTGGATCACGGGAGCTCTTTCTATATGAAGAGCCAGCACACAATATGTGAACGAAGACCAAATTCAGCCGGTATAATCTAACCAGCTCTATACTCTATTGTTTTCCCCGACAAATTATGTACACACATACTACAATATATCATCCACACTCATTGCCTACTTTCTCTTTCTCTGTTCTGTCTTGGTTATTCATCTCTCTGCACACTGAACATGATCACGGAAGGCGTGCTTCTGTCATTCCATCGATAATCTCGTATCCCCTTGAGCTTGTGGGGAGAAATTGTACATCACCACCACCATCGCTTTTGGAGTATGAATTCTCCATCTGATTCCTCGACTTTTCAATGTGCTCGATGTGCTGGATTTGCTTGCTTTTCACTTGGATCGAAAGAGAAACTCCTTCCTCGTTTTGTTCTGCTTGCACTCACACAAACACGGAATCATTGCTTCATGATTAGGTATCTTGTACTTGCTGGACGTCGGAATTCTTATATTTTTTCATCAATACTGGGAATGGATTGAATTGATTATCAGGGACTGCGGCGCATCTGCGTTCTGCGTTAATAAGAGATAGGCGGCTGGGGGGAAAATTGATGGGTTCGAGCTTTGGGTTTAAATCCTGTTTATGTTTGTTTTTCACGCCTGTTTCATCGCTCTTCATATCATTTTATATAAGTAATCAGAGCCGGTGCCATGAAATTCATTATATCTCTCCCTATAGTCCCGGGTTGAGTAATCGCGATCTCAGCTGTAGATGCAGTGCGTTCCTTGATCTTGAAGTTTTGAGGTTTGCACCAAGTCCTCGCCCAAGGATAATAAATATATCCCATCACCAAAACCCAACCAGTAACTCCGCCCAGCACAACCCCCAAACTACAAACTATGTGGTAAGTTATTTAACCACCACATTCCTAGCCCTACATCTACTAATATCGGCGTTGTGCATGTAACGCCTCGGTTCAGCAAGGTCACATGATTTCAAAAAGAACTGGGAATATGTAAACACCAAGAATTCGTGGAGGATTCCTTCTTTCCTTAATATAGTAATTCAACGAATCTCAAGGCATCAAGCGTTCCTCTTTGAGCAAGTAATTCCATCAATATTACGGTGGTAATCAACGATTTACTCAGTACTACACCAATCCAATAAATCCAAGACCCAAAATGAACTTACTAGGGTATCGATATTGGGTAACGTCTCCAGATAGAGAAAACAGAAATTTAAAGTACAAAAAAAAAAGAAATAGGTTAAAAGAAAAACACGACCGCTCAGCTCTCCTTGCTCGAAATCTCTTCTTCTTTCCCACCCCCTTTTTTGGGTTTCCATATTGCCCTTTCCCCTCGTCTCTTCCTAATCGTTGCCGCCCTCAAGAGAATCCTTCTCTCATTCATCCACCCATCCAGCCACCCATAGTTTCCGTATCTTGACATCCTCCTCTTGCCTCGTTCGCACGACCGGTGGAGCTGCTCCCACTTCTTACCCCAACCGTGGCTTCTGTACCAACGAATAACATAAACTCCTTAGCTCCCGATGGTGTTCCAGATTCTCGATTTGAGATGGACCGGACAGACTGATCTATTAGTGAAACAATCCTACCATCGTTGCACGGTAAATGTCTACATGGAAAAAAGAAGGAAGAACGAGAGAAAAAAAATCAATGAAGATTCAAACGCATCTCGCTCAAAGAGGTAATGGAAAAAAGAGTAGTGGAAAAAAGTAGATAAGGCAAGAGAAAAGAGGACATCATTTTTGCAGACAAAAAATATCCTGCACAAAGAAGATTAAAGTAGCAAGCGAAGACCGTGCAAGATTCGTAGGGAACATGGTGGGTGATGAGTTGAGGGTAGGACGGATGCTAGAGACAGATGAGGCATGATGAGAGAGTAAGGAAGAGAGGTAAGGAGCACGGATAGAAAAAAGAAAAAGGTTAGAAAAAGCTTTCGACACGGAATGAGGAAGACGACGGAGACGGCGAGATGAAATCAATAGGTGCGACGACAATTACACCTCAAGCGTCACCCCCAGCTGCGGCGACGGGCTTGTTATCCCCAGCCGAAGACTCGGACGGGCCACCCTTGTTGAAGCCACCACGACCGCCCCGGCCGCCGCGACCGCCTCGATCGCCCCGGCCCCGGCCTCGTCCGCCAAATCCACGGCCCCGGTTGGTCTCACTGTCGCTGGCACCACCGCTCTGGTATCCGCGCTGAGAGGAGCTAGCACCGCCGCGGGTGCTGCTCTGCCAGGTGCCGGCATTGCCACGGTGGCTGCCGCGATCCTCGAAGAACTTGATGTTGGGCTTGCGGGGCTGACCAGGTGGGCTGGGCTTTTTGTGGTCCGCGGGCTGGCGCTCCAGCGCGGCCTTGGCCTCTTCAACAGTCGCAAAGGTCACAACGTGGTTGAACTTTCCCCACTTCTCCACTCGTACCATCTTGGCCCGGTCTTCCTCGGGGAAGAGATCGCGCACGGCTTGCTCGTTGTCGACGTTGGAGACGAAGAGACCGTTGCTTGCCTTCTTCTCGGGCTTAGGCAGGGGAGACTCAGACGGCTTTTCAGGCTGAGCGGTGCCGTTGGGCTCGGTGGCAGCGGCTCTCTCGGGGGAGCCCACGGAGGGCTGGCCGGCAGGAGCGCTAGGAGGCTGGGGAGTAGCAGGCTTGGGGATCACGGGAGCCGGAGAGGTGCGGGCGGGGGCGGTGGCAGAGGCCTTGGCCTGGGCGGGCTGAGGGGTTTGCTGTGTCGGGGCACCAGGACGTCCAGAAACTGGCTGCACCTGACCGAACTGAGGAGCAGCGCCGGGAATGCGGGGAGAGGCGACACTGGCGGGAGCACCAGCAGCAGGGACGGGGGCAGCCTGGGCAGGGGCCACAGGCTGGGGCTTTCCAGTGCGGTGAGCGAAGTTGAAACCCTGCGCGCGCATTTCGGTCGCAATGCGGCCGGCCTCAATCTCTAGCACGAGGAAGCCGAAAGCTGCATCCGCCAAGTTGAAATTCCACATGTTCTTGAACGCACTCTCGTCCACCTGGCCGGCCGCGTTGCCGGGAGCAGCAGGCCCACCAAAGGGATTGCCGCCATTAGCAACAGTAGGCATCCGGTTGACCACCTCCAGGGCGTTGTCCAGCAGAGTCTTCTGGGCCTCGTTCTGGGAAATAGCGGTCTCAACCTCTCCACGAACAGTCTCCCATACATCGTTGAATGAGGCCTTGGAAGCAGCCAGCTTGCCGCGGTAGTGATCCAGCGAGGGGTTGACGGAGAACTCATTGTAAGACGAGCCGTAGCGGAAGTGCAGACCGGCGGAGATGGAGAAGTCGGCTTTTAGGGTGACGGATAATTGATTCAGCATGCCCTCACGGGCGGGAGAGGCATGCGTGACAAAGACACGGGTCTCAGACGGGTCATACACACGGTTGGCCGTGTCGATCAACTCGCCCATTTGCAAGAGGGTCGTCCACATGGTACCTTGACCGCCCGCAATCGTAGTCTTGCCCTCGCCATTGTCGAATAGCTTGTGCATCACGACAGCACCACCCAGACCCAACAGACGCAGCTTGACGCCGCCGATGTCTAGCAGTCGCGAGTTGGCCTCATCGATGATGTGAAGGTTGTTGACCTTGTACTCCCCGGATCGGAACTTCTCCAACACGCGGACATCTTCACAGGCGCCCCAAACCGTGTACACCGGAACATCGAGAGTCAGCCGCTTGTCCAGCAGCATGGAGAGTTCTGAGAGCGGAAGCTGGTCGGGGGTGAATCGTTGCTTGATCGACTGCTGGGGAGGGGTTTGAGCGATCGTCCGCTTTACATTCTCCGGTAGCAAAGGTGAGTATTGGGCCACGTGCTTCAAGGTCCTAGAGTTGAAAGCCCAATCGGTCAGTGGGAACCGATCCGATCACATGTGTTGCATGCATCGAGGCCGCATTCGAGACGAACGAAGACACTCCATTGAAGCACCGGAAATCACTCACTTATCCGCAATGCGCTCCAGCGAGGTATCATCGTAGAAACCAAAGTCACCAGTGTGGATAATGTGGTCTGCACGGGCCTGTCTAGCCAGTTCATTCAGAGACTTGAGATTTCCTACGTCACGGAAAAAGCAAAACAAAGTTCCTCCAAATCAGCGATCGTGTTTCCTGGGTGCGACCGACCCATCGGAGGTCTATCCGGAGCACATACCTCGAACATCAGCGATACACAGGACTCTGACGGGACCATTTTGCAAGACGCGGCCATTGTTGGGGAGAAGAGGGGTGGCGCCGGGGACAGGGCCAGAAGTGACAGCACCGTTGGGAAGCGGATAGCCTTGAGGACCAAAGTTGTGAGGAGGACGGGGCTAGAGAGAGAGGTCGAAGATCAGTCAGTGAGCTGCAAAAGCTATACCTCAAGCGAGCGCGTGCGGATGATCGCCAAACGCATGGATGGAGAAAAGGATAGAGGGGAGGAAGCAGCCATGACGTTGAGCATCAACAGCTAAGCTGAAGAGGCGATCAGGCAAGACGTACAGAAGCCATGGGGGAGAATCTAATGACCGGGGGGGGAGGGGGCGACGGAGAATCGAGGGTGAAGAAATTGGAGAAAGCAGAAAGAGGCTGTAAAAGACAGGCAGCAAGAGAAGAAGGAGATGATGGGGGAGAGAGACACAAAGCAGAAGAAGAGTGGGAATGGGAGTAAGTGAGGGAAGATGGGGGGAGTCTGGGAGGAGAACAGCAACAGCCAGCAAGCAGTGAGTGGTTGAAGCAACGGACACCCAAGAGAGGTTTGGTTTGACGGGTTTGGCAACACAACGACATCCCCGCTTAAGTAAGCATCCACCAGGGGCAGCTCTTTTTCTCTCGATGCTCTACCAAATAACCCAAGTAATCCAAGTAAAGGGCGCAAGGGATTGACGGCCAAATAAGACACGCACACTCTAGCTGTACCACTAACTAAACAAAGGAACTTGTGCAGTACTCAATTCAAACTGGCTGACCTGGCTGGTGGTGGAAGCAAACCACCCCCTTCTACACTGTAACACAAGACCTTGAAAAGCACCGACAGGCTACCAAACTCCATTACATACATACATGCTCCTCACTGGAATCTGACCTCAGAGCTCAGAGCTCAGAGACATTTGCTCATACTCACTTTCTTCCTCCAGTACTTCAAGTCTTCTATACACGGCCTGCTGCAGACAACGAGGACCCTGCAGTGCCAACAAAGCAAAATGTCCTCCCACTGTCGGCCGCGCTCGACACAAGACAGGGACCCCAGACCGACCTCCTTTGGCCGATGTGGCGATGTAGCGATCGGAAAACGGCCAGTGATGTTTGCCGTTGGTCATATATCTCCACAAGTCGTCAACAAACTCATCGCGGGTGGTGGAGTCCAACGTCCCAGCCAGCCACATGTTCCAGTCCGACTTGGCCCAGTCCTGTCGGTCATCCAAGGGTACACCATACTCGGCTCGAACCGATTTAAAGAAAGTATTTCCCATGTCATAAGCGGCCTTGGGAAAGGTGCGTAGGCCTAACAACACATCAGGGTAGAGGTTGTACGGAATCTTCCAGGAGGCCGGCTTTCCTGGGTACTGCAGCGCAAAGTGTGTCTTTTGCGCGTCAACCCCCAAACGCCGAGAGAACAGCAGCTCGGCTCTTTCGTCGCCAACACGCGAGTATTCGGAGAAGCCTGTCAGCTCCCCGAATGCCTTGATACCAACGGCAGCCTTGATCGCAAGGTTAGTCTCGTTGGCCAGAGGACCAGCGGCGTCGTTGGAAGACAACTGCTCAGCTATGTCGATGCCATTATCGACTAGATAATCTGCATAGCCCTGGAGAAGCTCGGTATACTGGGACGCCCAGTCTGTATCTCCCGTGGCACGAACATAAGCGAGTACGAGAACCAATAGGTTCCCGCATTCCTCGATTGGCATTGGCTCTGCTTGTTGACTGTCGTGGCCAACTGCATTCGGGTAATGTGAGCCCATATCATGGATCACGTAAGGCTGCCGCCAGCGCCCGGCGGCGAGGTACCTCATCATGGGCTCTAGCAGAAGTCGGATGTAGTTTGGGTCCAGAATGTAGTAGATAGGGAAAGCAGGCATGATGACGTCCACCGTGTTGATGTTGCCATCGCTGGAAAGCTCTTTGATGAACGCTAACACATCTGTGATATTCAGCGTGTCATTGGGAATGGTAATCTCAATCCCTGCATAGGCCTGCCGACTCGACAGAGTCACAATGTCAGCGTATTTCTGCCCTGCAACGGCGGCCGCCTGTTTAGCCATCTCCAAATCAAGAGCGTGGGACTCTAGAAGAGCATCGGGGTAATCATTCAAGAAGTGCGCAACTGCTTGCTCTGTTCTGGGGTACAAGGCCCGGTAGTATCCTGTATACGGCCTCCCTAAGTAGTTGATTGACTCTTCGCGCACATGCCCAACGGCAAAAGTTACTGACTGCGCGTTCACAGGAATTCCTAAGTCGTGAGCAACAGCAATAATACCCCCAGTCGTCAGGAATTGGTTGGCATTATTTAGCTTTCCAGTTTTCGCAAATTGGGACTGCACATCTCTTCGTTCTCCCGAGGCATATGAGAGGCTTGACTCTAAGGTAGATTGAGAGGCTAGGACGGCTTCGCCCCAAGCTGCCATGTCACTTTCCTCGGAGTACGGAATCGCATTATCCGATTGTAAGGAGTACATAGCAGTAGCATTCGCATAAAGAAAGCTACAAGAAGTAGATTCTGACTTTCCTATCCAGCTTTTGTCAATGCTCGAGTAGATCTGGACATTGTTGGATGACGCTCCAGAAATCGAGACCGTCAGATAGCCTGAAGGTAAGCTAGTCAGCACGCAGCCGACGAGTGTCATGCATAGAACCCGCCTTACTGAATGGTAGGGACTGGCGAAGGTAGTTAGAGGGCGAGATGGGTGAAAAGAAGTCTAGTGTAAGAGTCACCGAGCTAGCAGTGAGAGTGAAGATGGAGTGTGTGGCAGTGTATTCTGCACTGCTAACAGTAGCAGGGCGAATGAATTTATCAGAGCCCTTGACGTTCATCAGACTATAAGCCTGGCCATCTACACGAGCCATAATGGACCAGGTAAGATTCTGGCCAGTCCAGAACTGTGGCTCGGCCTCAGGGAGTCTCCCGACTTGATCGCTCGGCACCCATGTTGATAGGTATGGGCTTCGCACTGCCAATGGATAAGATGGAGGAAGAACAGGTTGATGGAGAACGCTGGCCTGCTTGTTGGGCGTAAGAACGGAGAGTACAGTGGCTAAGAGTGAGCTCAAACCTAGGTTGGTAGTGAAGTCCAGATACATTGTGTATTCGCGGTGAAGTGAAGAATACAACCTACAATCCAAGGGGAAGAAGCAGGAGGGAGGGAGGGAAGAGAGGAGGGGAAATCCGCTGGTGACGACGACTGGCCCGCCCTGACTGCTGATCACCAATTTTCATCCCATTAACACGCCACTCTTTCGCCTCAACAGATGATGTTTTTTTTTCCCTTTTTTGATCCAAGTCTGACACTTTCAAAGAGATGGTGCAAGCGGTGTTCTGTCTAGAATGCTCCCTAGCCTCGACGCTCACCTCGCCGAAAGTCCCCCATATACGACCTCACTCTCTCCCTTCAGAGTTCACCTTCAATTCTTTCTTCTAAGCTTCCAGATATCTTTGCAGGTCTTGTTCATGTACTCAAACGCCATCACGAGGGTTTCTCCATGGTACCAGGTGCAATGAACGGCCGGCCGGTGTAAGCTCCGTTCCAAATTTGACAACCGTGCTTGGAACAGATACTGCAATTTTCCGGCTCATCACTAGCAATATATCCAAAAATTGCTCGTGCAAGTTGGAATAGGATTCAAAAGTGTCAGATGCAATCGGCTGGTGATGGCGACAGTACAATAGCTGGCTACATCGTTCTCTGGCTGGGTCCCAGAGGGACGTGCCGACAAGCTAAGCATAAGTAGACTGCGAGTATATGCTGGACCTTGATGGGCTTCCAAGACTTGAATCAGTGTAATCATAGAAATTGAAACAGGATGAGTAGCATCTGACACGTTCACCCGATATTATCCTGATTATTAGCCGTTTTCATGTTGGCAAAGAGCGCCGCGTCCTCATGAGCATATGCAGAATGCCTGCTCAGGGATTCTGACTCCTCATTGTCTCTCCACCCTGGGCTTCTAAACCTGCAAGCTGAGGGCTTTTCGCCCGGTCGGCTTGTATGCCTCGACAAGGACGAGTAAGTAAGCCTGACCCCATCCCCGTTTACAATGACCTCGGGTGAAGCTGATGAACCAGTTGCAGACACGGCCCTGGCAAGCATGAGGGTGCAGCGTTGAATTTGCGTGCTTGACGGGGTTAAATTGCTTCGTAGTCATGGGCTATCCGAGGTTTCGATAGGGCGGGAACAGAGAGCATGGGAAGGCCGAAGAGAAAGTGAATTGGGAGATTTGAGAGATGTTGGGGATTCCTGCTGTACATGACTGATAACAAGATGATATCACACCTATCAAAGGGAGTCCGAGCACCAGTCGGCGTCTCGGCAGCGTCTTCCCTAGAGATAGTTCGCAACTTTGACCACCACAAAAAGCCCGGAGACTCTTCGCAACGTTCCCATTAAGAACCAAGAGTTGTAAAGCTCATATTGAGAGCCATGGCCTTTCCGTGAATTCCAAGTATCGATCCTTAACTCAGACGAATTCAAGTGTATCGATAATCTTGCTAAGGGCAACATGGCAGGCTCCGGTCCTACGGATAATGCTGCCTCGAAACATTGATGGGGGTCTGCATCGCAGTCGTACCTCCGACAGCCTCCGCAATGAACATGGGCATGAGTTGGTGGCTGTGCTGATATAGTACTCAGCGGCTTCTGCTCTATGAAATCTGCCTTTACAGAGTCTGAGATGAGGCAAATCACGAGGAACCCGGTGCATAGTGCAGTCATCTCGGGCTCATTCTAGTTTCGAATTGATATTGTACACACCTTGAGCATGGTACACTCTGCTAAAAAACTGAGAGACGGGGGCATGGAGCTTTCCCCCTTCGTCGGTAGCACGCCGTGTCCAGTCATGTTTGTGATAGTCCACCGTTTGTTGATAAAAGAAACATGCTACCGTAACTGTAGCTTCCAGCGACCCGATAAAAGCCAAGTGAAGGGCATGTAGCATCGGGTCTTCAGGCCTTTGTCTATAATGTATACAACTTCGACATTCGAGGCTGAATCTTCGCTAATGTTTCGTTCTTGCTGTTTCGTTCTCGTCATCACGCTAGGGAATTGATTGAAACCTCACTCTGGTTCATCATCGGTACCGTGCACTTGCCGGGAATTCCAAGCTTCAACTTTTCAGTCCTGTTCGAAGCTGGCTCAGCTCGATGCTAGCGTTGATACCTTCCGATTGCCATGGACTGGGCTAAACGCGAATTGAGAGTGATTATTGCCAATCCCCTAGCTCGATGCCCGCACTCTTTGGGGCATGCAACTCACCGCCAAGTGCATACAATTCACTTAAGAGTTCTGGAATCGAGCCCTCATGCATTTTTGCGCTATGTGGAGTATATAGTACATGCTCTGCGACAGAGTTGAAGACCGCTTTGTGGACGAACTATCTGTCGCAAGCCATTGCACTGCGGTGTGGGCGAAAAGTTCTTCGCGAAGGACGTTAAAGGTGCCCTCCACGGTGAAGTCGAGGTCATGCAAAGACAATTCAACGGGTGAATCGATTCGTGATGGTAGGTTGGTTTTGTAGTGGTAGAGGTTCGGTGGATCAGTGGAGCCTCGTGGTAGTCATATGAGGTGCGATATCACAAGGCAAGCTATAGAGGCAATCTGCCAGAACCACTTTCTCGAGGGATATCAGTAATTTTTGAGGTTATCGATCATACTAAGTGGATGGATGGTGCAACGACGGTTTCAGACGCAGTCATAAGAAACTAGCAGAAATAGGTAGGGTTAACTCTCGTTGCCAAGCTTGAGTATTGGGGTGTAGAAGCGCTCACGCACGGTCCTCAAGGTCAAGCAAATGTAAGATGCTGTTTATCCCTTGAGATCAGACCGCGACCGGATTGTGTGTATGAAGGAGAGTGAGGATATGGGGCAGCAGTCGACTGAGCCTTCCGCCCCCTTCCCCGGACTTGTTCCGCAGCTATGATTGCTGCAACGGGGGGTTTCCGGGCCGTGATGCTTCGAGCTCTCATAGAAACTGCGATCGGTCGAGGAGAGCCAAGGAAAAGAGCATAGAACGTGGATTTGTGCCTGCGACAGGGGGGGGTATCGTCTTAATGATCCACTGGCATGCGAGCGTAGATGATCAACAGAAGAATACTCGTGGGCGCGAGAATGAAAATGATATAATAGATTGAAGCAATTCCCATGAAAGTCAGTACTTGGATGAGGCTGTAAAGCGAAGATCTGATGATGTGGTACAGATCCGAGTTAATCCCGGGGAAGATGATGCGAATCAGCCGAAGCACAAGGAGTTCGAGCACAGCAAACAGAAGAAGAAGCGCATTGTAATATACGAGAGAGAGCAGAAGCGATGAAGCGAAGGGGGATGACTCCAGGGGGTTGCCAGAGGTGATGAATGACATGACACTGCCGTTTGAAGACTGTTGAGGGTCTGAGGAATCGAGCATGATGGGTAGTGTAGTGTGCGAGTGAAAGACTGATGGTATTCATAGAATAGAGGGCAAGTTCCAGTCTGTGTAGTTGACAGAGCTTTAGCAAGCAGGGAGAGATATACAAGAGGAAGAGAAATGGTCACAGGAAAGCGAGGATGTTGGCAGCGGACGACAAGCGATACTTATGCCGCTTAGCTCTGTAGGGAAGTTCAGCTGGTAGCGAAAGGGAAGAAACAAGGCTTGTGAGATCCCTGAGCTGATGAAGTCGGTCGTTTGTCGTTCGGGCTCCTGTGTAGCCCAGGGGTGCTCACGCAAGGTAGTGAGGTGGATAACAAACGGAAGTGCGTTTGCTCATCCTGGATGATAGAGCAGAGACAAACTGTCTTCCGTTCAACGGGGGCAGACAGAACACCGCAGGCTCGAATGCATCTGCCTGGCACGAAAAGGCCATGTAGGTTTCAGGACAGATGGAGATGAGCAATTATTAAAATGGTATTAGTGAAATACATATGCTAGTCTCAAAGATTGATCGGGTATCCCAGATGGAAACTGTAACAGTCTCAAAAAGCCCCCCGTAAAGACACAAGAAACGGTATCAAGAGAAAGACACAAAGATCTAATCAAATCGTGACATCAAATATGGTACATGACATGGCAGTCAACCGAGTATGTTAGTTAGTATGAATGTGGCGCCCCCTAATCGGGCACGACTAAGTGACGGTGGTCTTGCTCGGGTAAAACCTAGTAATGGAAGTCAGCATAGCTTCAAAGTATGAAAGTCAGGGATTTCTTCTCACCAAGCAGCCACGGCAATAATCAAGTACATCATCATGAGTAAAACACCCTCGAGCCAGTGCGACTTTCCATCGGCGATAAGATAGTTGACCTGCTGAGGTTAGTGCATGTCCACGGCGCAGGTGTTAAGGTACAAACCAGAAGAACAGCAACAAATAGTAGGATCACCTGGAACCCGTCAAAGTAGAGGGTCATGTCATCATTGCCTAGGCAGCTGTTAGCGATTGGTCTTGGCTCTTCTCCTCGACAGCAAGACTGACCCATTCCCCATCCGATCACAATGATCAAGGGCAACACCAACAACGCGATCTGCATACTTGAGCCGACAGCCACGCCGATAGCCAGGTCCATCTTGTCCTTGCAAGCCACAGTGACAGCCGTCGCGTGCTCGGCCGCGTTACCCACAATGGGAAGAAGGATCAATCCCACAAAGGTCTCCGAGATATTGCCGGTCTGCGTGAGAGCATCGATAGAATCAACCTGACCAAGTTAGCCGTTGCCAAAGTAAGATGAGGCAAAGGATCAAGCATACCATGAACTCGGCACAAAGCGCAACAAAGACAGTCGAGATAACAAGTGTCAGCACGGCCACCCAGATGCTGAGCTGAGGCTGTTCCTCGTCGTCTGGTTCCTGAAGCTCCACCTTCTGAGCATGCTCACCAGCCATCGAGGCCGTCATCTTGCCAATCTGCGCGATCCCCCGACTAGCGTCGCCTTCGTTGATTTTCTGGCGTCTTCTTTCCACCTTGGGGCTAGGGGCGTTGTAGATCTCTGTGTGCGACTTGAGCTGGAAGAACAGATAACATCCATATACAACCAGTAAGATAACACTGGTGCCGCGGGACAATTCCGCGATTCCAGTCTCTCCAGCATCTGACCAAGCATGGAAAGCTGTAGGAATGATAAGACTGGCCACAGCCAACGCCAACAGACTGGCTGCAGTTTGTGCAACCACGGGATTGAAGTGTTGCTCCAGGCGGTCGATGCCGCCGAAGAAAAAACACATACCCATGACCAAGAGCAAATTGGACAGCATACTACCGATCAAGGACGTCTGCACAATCACAACTTCTCCGTCAACCAGGGCGATGATTGCGACAATCAGTTCCACCGCGTTACCGAAGGTAGCATTCAGAAGACCACCGATGGTCTCACCAGTACGCATGGCGATCTCCTCGGTCGCATAACTCAGCATGGCGGCAAGGGGAATAATGGCGATGAAGTTGACCACGAAGACCGCCACCGGAGGGACGTTGACATAATTTAACGCAATTCCCACGGGTGCGGCGAAGAGTAGGACATTGATCCAGGAATTGAACAGTGTGGCTTTCAGTTGTCCGACGGCAGTAAATTTTTGCTTGTCGGGCATAGACTTGCTGGAGTCGGCGGTCATCCGATCCTCGTCAGCGCTGGATCGGAACGTGCTGTCCAAAAAAGTCCTTCGCTTTCGTGGTCGCGTCTCGTCGGGCTGATCGGGTTGCGGCACATTGATGGGGTCATGGCTGCGCAGCGACCGCTCGGTGTCGGCCTTTTCGGCGCTGTCAATGCGATTCAACTGATCTGTACCGGCAGACTGGGGTGGGAAGGTATCCGCATGCTCTGGACCGGCCAGGCCATGGGTCATATCTCTCCGACGTCGGCGCTCCTCGGAGAGTCGCAAACCACCTTCGGAAACCACAGGAGTGAGTCGGTTCTCCAGTTGAATGGAGTTGGTCCGCCGCGGTCGCGCCCGGAATTTCTTGAAGGGATTATGTGTCGAGGGTTCGCCTTCATTGTCATACCAGGCCAGCTTTCTGGCTTGTCGTCGGTATATATCTGATGCCGGGAGCACGGTCAGCAAATGGCCCCATCGCACGAAAAAGGGGCAGGCTCACGCATTATTACGGTGGAAGTGGATGTTTGTGTTCAGAACTGAAATGGCTCTAAAGGCTTGAGGACGAGCTTCTTATACTACATAGACATTAGGCGACAGGCGATCAAGTGATAGATCTTTGGGGCGATGGCATGGCGATCCAACAAGCTTCAGATGCGCAGCACGCCGAGGCTTGTTAGGCAACCCGACAGAACGGTACCCAGCTGTTATTGCAGCAATGATCCAATGGGAATGAAGCCGTTCAGGCACTTACAAATTGACGTGGAGTCTGAAGCAAGCAGAGAGAAAGCGATGAAGTCTTGAGAAGTGTGGCTGAAGCGGTGGAGAGTTGCGCAACACAGCCGCCTCGTTGAAGCCACAGGGAAGCAGACGAAGGCAATGGATATCCACCTGCTGGAAGATATAGACTGCGAGGAGAATGGAAAGGAGGGTCTAATCAGACTACCAGCGAGGATAATAAAAAACTTGAAAGACAGCGAGGGAGAAAAGAGGGAAATCTGGCGGGTTGACTTTCTGCAACGAATGACCCAGCAATGACAACAACGCAAGACAGACTAGGAAACGAGTGACAGCAGCAAGGGTGTGAGAATCCCACTTGAAAGAGAGATCAATGATGGAGGGAAGATTGACTTTTGGCGGATGAGCACAATCACACTGCATTATTGGATCGGGTTGCAGTTAATTCGATGGCACAGCCACAATCTAAAACGCTAACAATCCCCACGACATAATCTTCGTCGTGGTGTTTCCAGGGTGAGTTACGCAAAAGCCGCCTTGGCCATTCTTGTGATTTTTATTATTCCGCTGGTTCTTCTCCTTTTGTTGACATTTTGAAAATGGAATGGGAGGGGAAGGGGGTAGAACCGCAGAAGACACAACCATGGTGCTGAGGATATTCCCGGTCGGGCTGTCTCCGATAAATGTTCAGGCACTTCCATCTATTGAACAGACCAGACACAACAGGACAGGACACACAACACGATGCGGCCTAGCGACGTAATTATCTCTGCCAAGCCCTCCGATTGTGTTCGACTAGCAGCAGAATCAATGTGCGCATTACTCTTGGCCGCCACCAAAAGAGGACCTTGCCCCCCCCCCCTTTGCCTATCACACTAGACTACCGTACTCGCTTCCAGTTTTTGCGGCGCACTTACACTCTCAGGCTCGGCTGCGGGCAACCTCAGAGACAGTTTGGGCAGCAGCAACAGACGGGATGATGCACGAGGCGTCAGTCGGACATTATGAGAGGCTGCAACGGCCTCAATCTCGAGTGCATCTGTGCACTTCATTCATTCAATCCGTGGCCAATCTCTCGGTGCTGGCGTCATTTCATCATTCAACAAAGTTCAAACATTTGCGGCCCCTGGCGTGTTTCAACCGAGTGTTGGTGGGGTGGACCCAGGAGCCCAGGACTGCTCCTTCACCGCTTATCTAATCACACGTGATATCGCACAGCCACATGTGGCTGGTGGGTAGCTGCGCCTGTGCAGCAGACAAGCCGCACCTGCATTAGCCACATCAACCACACACGCGGTCTCTCTCCCTCCTTCTCTGTGAGCGTTGGCAGGCAGGGCGTCAGCGGTATTGACCCATATTTGGGACAACGAAGACTGTAGGTATGTGGCCTTGCACCATATGCATCTGAAAAAAAAGTTAGTTAGATAGGCGTCGCCTCTCTGCGAAATTCCTAGACTATGCTCTACTGGCGCAAGGCCTGCAGATTTGTGTCACTATTTAATCGGATCGAGCGCCCGCAAAAATCTCTCTCTCTCTGCAAAGCCTCAAAGATGTATCATTATGCAGGCGGCGTCAATGGTGTGCACTTCTCGATAAGCATGAAATGAGGGCTCTTCGCTGCGTTGCGCAGGCCGTGACACCTTTGGATCACAGGTCCACGAGGGTTGGCTGTGATGCCGGAGAATGACCTTTTGACCTCCTTGCATCGATGTCTGGGCTGTCTCGCCTGCATCCAAGCGATGAAGTCATCCTGAAATTGATGGTCATTGGAGTTTATACATAGTATTTGTCGACAACAATTGGATCCAGAAAAGGGGTGGCGGGCAAAAGGAGAAAACGCGACCTCCCGACAGCAAAACAAACAGAACAGAGAACTCAGTGGTTGGACTAGTGATGCCACTAGGATGTCGCTCCTGGATGATCCCAAAGCTTGTTCCTCTGCTCAGCCGATTATCCCTCGGAGTAAGTATCTGGCCTCCTCCTGTACCGAAATCCGTGGTGGAAGGACTGACTACACCGTATTGCACAGCATCTCGCATACAAGTCAGCCAGTCAGCCGGATCAGTCGGATTCGGTCAGAACTCATGCACATCCATCCTCGAACCTCCGGAGGAGATGTATGTATTCCTGCTGATCGGTCAGTACATGCATGAAGAGAAAAAGACCATGAGCGACATCGACGGAGTATTGTTTAAGCCTTGATCCACTCAAACAAGCCTTTTACCCATCTATATTCGAGACACGCTTGTGGATGAGGGCATGCATTGCCATCCTTTGCCGCAATGAATTTTATTTTCAGATGGGAAGAGGGTGTATTCGATACGGGGTGATACCTGGTCTTACTTGGTCTTACCTGGGGGCACAAGAGGCGACGTAAGCTCAGGGCCCAAGTTTGAACCCTGACTCCCTGAGACCCTGCGGCAGGGTCTGAGGGGTCTGCCTTACAATTTACCGTACGAGACACGGTATGGTCACAATACAAGGCGGAAATTGCCCAATTTGCCCCTTCGACAGGCCCGCTTTCTTCCTACTGTTTCGGATAGCGGACTGGAGTGACCAACAAATCTGAATCACCTTGGCCCCCATCAAGTGTCCCGACTGAGCCGTGGGCGTGCATCTCAATTAGCCACCGACCCACCCACCACCTGGTGAATGGCCAGGTCCCAGACTGATTAGCCCCTCGGCAGCACCGGGACTGGCATGCTGATTTGTCGAGAGCAGAGCGGATCAGGAACAAGGCACTCTTCCATTCTTCATTGAAACGGTAAGAACCGTGTAATAATCGTCCTTACCATACCCACGGCCAGGGTCTTAAGCCAATCAGCCATCAGGGTCCTGGGGCAAGTGGGCCATTTACTTGGGGTCTCAACCCTGAATTTGACCCCTGCTTGATGGTAAGAGCGAGGTATTCGCCCTCCTGGAACCGCCCCGATTACAGCCAAGCTGAGCGAGCCTGTAGGTATCGCCAACCCAATAATGGATTGTAACCGAACCCGCCGTTTTGTGCCACGATGGATAATTAGGATGTGGGATGTGGGATGTGGGCGGTTGGTGAATAGACTCGAGGTCGAAGACATTGAAGAGAGGTGCCTGTCCTCATCATGGATGTCATGGATTGCGGACACAAGAGCAAGACAAACAGTGGGGATGCACAACAACAAGCTGAGAACATCATCATCATCATCAATGGCCGTAAGATACTCCCCCGTAAACCCTCCAATCAATGTTGCCTACTGTCCCCTGAGTTCCCATCAGTCCTAGTAGTACTCAGTAGTTGTGCTATTTTTACAGGCGTCGTAATCTGGTTCCTCTTGGATGGACCGACCATCATTCTACTCCGTAGCAGGACTCTAGGCAGGGGTCAAACTGGGCTCCCATTCTTATCTTCCGCCCCCCCCCTCCCCTCCCCCAGCCATCGCTCTTTCTCCCCTTCCCTCTTTCTGCTTTCTTGTTTTCCTCTTTTTCTCTCCAACCTTCCTCAATCAATCTCAACAACATCATCCCACTTCAACGGCAGAGTGTGTGCCGTTAGTCACTCGTTCTTTCTTTTTAGACTTTTGTTTCTGCCCGGTGCGGTTCAATCTTCTTTGCTCTCACTCCATTCAGATTCAAGACTCTCGTTCATAACCCCTTCCACGGTTGATCATGAAGTACAACTCTATCGCCCTGGCTGGGGCTTCGATGCTCCTGGGCCGTGCCATTGCTGCCGACTTGCCTGAGATTGCCATCAAGGTATGTGCACGAGGGAGACAAGGAACACGAGTGAACCGGTGTTGACTGTTTGATTGCTGTAGGGCAACAAGTTCTTCTATTCTAACAACGGAACCCAATTGTGAGTCTTCCTGCCAATTCGCATCAATTTCAGCCGTGACTAACCAATTCCAGTTACTTGCGTGGTGTCGCCTATCAGCGTACGTCGATGAATGATTGTGTCAAAAACTTACGAGGGGCGAATCTAATCGGTTTACAGAGGACTACACGGCCAATAGCACCTCCTCGGACAACGCCGACTACATTGATCCCTTGGCCGATGCCACCTCTTGCAAGCGGGACATTCCCTACCTGCAGCAGCTCCGCACCAACGTGATCCGTACCTACGCCGTTGACCCCACCCAGAACCACGACGAGTGTATGACCGCCCTGGCCGACGCGGGCATCTATCTGATCACGGACCTGTCGTCTCCTTCCGAGTCCATCAACCGCGATGATCCCCAGTGGAACACCGCCTTGTACGATCGCTACACCAGTGTGATCGATGCCTTTGCCAACTACACCAACGTGATCGGTTTCTTTGCCGGTAACGAGGTCACAAACGACCACAACAACACCGATGCGGCTGCTTACGTCAAGGCTGCTGTCCGCGACATGAAGAAGTACATCAAGGCCAAGAACTACCGCACCACCCTTGGTATCGGTTACGCCACCGACGACGATGCCACCATCCGTGACGACCTCAAGGACTACCTTGTCTGCGGTGACTCTGAGGACATGATCGACTTCTTCGGTTACAACATCTACGAGTGGTGCGGTGACTCCTCCTTCAAGACCTCTGGATACCAGGCTCGTACCGAGGAGTTCCAGGACTACCCCGTTCCCGCTTTCTTCTCCGAGTACGGCTGCAACGACCCCTCTCCTCGTACCTTCACCGATGTCCCCGTTCTGTTCGGTAGCGACATGGATGACGTCTGGAGCGGTGGTATTGTCTACATGTACTTCCAGGAGGCCAACGACTATGGTCTGGTCTCGGTTTCTGGCAACAGCGTCAGCACCCTCAAGGATTTCTCTTACCTTTCGTCTCAGATGCAGAAGGCCACACCTACCGGTGTGAACAGCAACAGCTGGTCCGCCTCCAACACCGCTACCAGCAGCTGCCCCACCGTTGCTTCGGCCTGGGAGGCTAGCAGCTCCCTGCCCCCTAGCCCCAACGACGCCCTGTGCGACTGCATGGAGGAGTCGCTGAGCTGCATTGTCAAGGACTCTGTCTCTTCTTCCAAGTACGGTGATCTCTTCGACTACATCTGCGCTTTGAACGACGGCAAGTACTGTGCCGGCCAGGCCAGCAACTCGACCAGCGGAACCTACGGAGCCTACAGCGTCTGCTCGACCAAGCAGCAGCTGAACTTCGTCATGAACCAGTACTTCAGCGCCCAGGGTGCCTCGGCCAGCGCCTGTGACTTCAGCGGTAAGGGTACCACCACCTCTTCCCAGTCTCCCACTGGCACTTGCTCTTCCTTGTTGAAGGAGGCTGGTACTGGCGGCACTGGCTCCGTGACCTCTTCCCCCACTGGCGGCTCTGCTGCCAGCGCCAGCTCCAGCTCCTCCGAGGGTGCTGCTGGTATGGGTGTCAGCCCCATGGCGGTCTCTGTTGGCAGCTGGCAGCTGGGCGCTTACGCCGTGACTGCTGTGGGTGCTGCCCTCGGCATGATCTTGCTGTAAGTGCAAGACGGAACGGTGACTGGGTGGAGGAAGCAGCCAGAAAATGATTATACCTGTAACCTTTACCGTTGGATTCTTAGCCGTACATAATTGAACCGATTCTGTATACGTTCGTTTTTAAGATTGAATTGATATGTTCATGTTTGTCCTTAACCTCTCATGCCAACTCATGTGCTTTGAATGTAGATGGATCTAGCCTAGATGAAACGTTGGTTTGAAATCTCCGTCGTATGCGCTGTTAATCAGCTTATCATCTGCTCGCGGCCCAACAGTGGGTTGAGGTGCATTTATCACGTAGCTGCAAGCCAACCGGCTCGGCGTGGCGATCCGAGGTCGGCGCGTCAGAGCGCAATCGCCGAGCGGTTCGACGGAGTCGCTTCGGCAACACAATCGGGATGCCGAGAGAGGAGGGGAGACATAAATGGCTGCATTCTCGGAGGAGCTGGTTCAAGTAAATGTTTTTCAATTGTATAGAAAAATCAATAGAATAAAGACCATGCCGGCCATGGAAAAATTCTTGAGTGGTGATGACCCCGAAAGAGCAGCCGCCGCCACCACCACCACCAACAGCACACCACTGCCGACCGAGCATCCAACCGCACCTTTATCCTCCCTCTCCTCCTCATCAACACATACTCTCGACCCGAACACCGATCCACACCAACTACAGCAACAATGGACCGTCCGCTCATTACTCTCCCTACACTCCCCTCCCCAAAAGGGCTACGAGCTCCCGTTCTGGCATAAAGCCATCATCCTCTTGATCGTGAGCTGGATGACCCTCGCCGTGACCTTCTCGAGCACGAGTCTCCTCCCCGCGACGCCGGAGATCGCGGCCGAGTTCGCCACAACCACGGAGATCATCAATGTCACCAACGCGGGCGTGCTGCTGGCCATGGGGTTCTCGTCGCTGATCTGGGGCCCCATGAATGCGTTGATTGGGCGGCGCGTGGCGTACCTGTTGGCGATCTCCGTGCTGTGTGGGAGTTCGGTGGGCGCGGCCGTGGCGGGCGATATGCGCGTGTTCACGGCGATGAGAGTGTTGGGCGGGTTGACCGGCACGGGGTTTATGGTGACGGGCCAAACGGTTTTGGCGGATTGTTGGGAGCCTGTAAGTTTCTTATGTTCTTTGTGGTTTAGGGAAAAGGGCGAGGGGGGTTGGGTCTCTGTATCTTTGAAGTATATCCTGAACGGGGCGGTGAGGATATAGGAGATGATCTTTTAGCTTCATGCATAGCACTCATGGTATCGTTCTTTCGGTACGCCAACTGACACCCTCCAGACGGTCCGAGGTACCGCAGTTGGCTTTTTCATGGCAGGCACAGTCGCCGGACCAGCCATTGGTGAGTATACACTCCCTGCTGTCTCTGTCCGCTCTCTAATGACAACAACAACAACAACCAGGCCCCTGCATCGGCGGCATCATCGTCACCTTCGCCAGCTGGCGCAACATCTACTGGGTGCAAGTCGCCATGACCGGCTTCGGCCTCGTGCTGGCCATCCTCTTCGTCCCGGAGCTGTCGTCGGTTGACGCCAAAAAATCCATCACCCTTGAGGGAGAAGCCCCTGCGCGCCGTTCTCCATCCGAGCAATCCAAGCACATCCTGCAGGCCTTCAACCCGATGCGCGTCTTCAAACTCTGGATCTATCCGAACATCTTCCTAGCCGTACGTCCTTCTCCTTTCCTCTCAGAAGAAGCAAGAACAATCCTAACAAAAGAAAAGGACCTAACCTGCGGCCTCCTCTCGACCTTCCAATACGCGATCCTCACTTCTGCCCGCTCCATCTTCAACCCGCGCTTCCACCTCTCCTCCGCTTTAGTCAGTGGCCTCTTCTACCTCGCCCCGGGCGCCGGGTTCCTGGTCGGCAGCATCGTCGGCGGCCGCCTCAGCGACCGCACCGTGAAGCGCTACATCGCGAAACGCAACGGCACGCGCCTCCCACAGGACCGGCTGAACAGCGGCCTGATCACCCTGCTGGGGGTGCTCCCGGCCGGCGCGTTAGTGTATGGGTGGACCATCCAGGAGGGCAAGGGCGGGATGGCGGTGCCGATCATCGCGGCGTTCTTTGGGGGCTGCGGCCTCATGGGCAGCTTCAATGGGCTGAATACCTATGCGGCCGAGGCGCTGCCGCATCGGCGGTCCGAGGTGATCAGTGGGAAATACATCATCCAATATCTGTTTTCGGCGGGGAGTAGCGCCGCGGTGGATCCGGTGATCGGGGCCATTGGGGTTGGGTGGACGTTTACGATTTGTGAGTATTTTTCTTGGGGGGGAGGGGGTTTGGTTTTGGTGATAGGGTTGTTGTTGTTGTTGTTGTTGCTGCTGACTGTGATGACTGTTTAGGCGTCTTCTTTTCGATCTTCGGGGGCGTGTTGGTGATGCTGATTACGAGGTGGGGGTTGGATATGCAGCGGTGGGTGCAGAGGAGGATTGGGGCGGATCCGTGATTTTTCCGAGTGGGGGACGAGGTTATGACTGATGACTGTTTATGATTTATTGGGTAATGTCTGGCGTTTGGGGGTGGGGATGAGATAGAGAGGGACTGGGATTGTCCCTCCGGCATGAGCCGTGGTAGAAAAGAGTAATACAGAGACTGAATATAGATCATGATAGAGTTAATCTTATTTTGTTCATCTTGAATAAACAGGCTGAAGAAGGGCCTGGCGGTTTGGTAAGTGGTAAGCATTGGTATGGTATGGTAAGATATGCCATGAACAAGGTAAGGTGTAGAAGCTAAGAACGATAATCTCTCGCCATGTTTGACAAGCATCAGTATCACAGAATATGCAAATGGATGAAATGTTGAAGCAAAGTAAGCACGTTTGAGGGATCTTCAACATGACCAAATCTCTAGAAAGGAGATGTAGATTGTAGCATAAATGTTGTTCATCTTGATGAGTGGACCGGGGTTTACCACGGAATCAAAGGTGTCATAGCGACGACCTATGGAATTGGTTGGCCTGACCCGGCAAGTTGGTTCCTTTGATGATCGCTGTGGTGACGGTGGTTCGTAATGTGGGGAGCATCTATTTGGATTGGTCTTGGGCGGGATTCCCTCCGCAACCTGGCCTCCATCTGAAGCTCTTCGTGATCATGTCTCCTCTATATCACCATACTAGTGCATCAGGTATTATTCCCAGAAGGCCCACAGGTCAATGACTACTGGTCATCCCCTCATAGCCCCCCTCATTCAGATACGTATCCACCTGCAACATCCCTAGATCGAAATCACTCTGCGCCAGAAAGTCCTGCATCGTGGGTTCCATAAACGCCATCGCCGTCGTGAACCCCCCACTGCTGTCCCGGAGCTCCACGGGCAAGAACTCCTCGACGCCGGCCGCGGCGGCTGCCGGCCCATCCACCATCGTCGATACCACCGCCGCATTCGCCGCCCCGGGCCCGATCGCCGCCGTTGCTGCGGCGGCCGCATTCTGGCTCCGCCGGCGGTCGCTCAGGTACCGCCCCAGACACTCGTGGACCACCTTGAGGTGCTGGTAGAACTCCGACGCCGCCAGGTTCCCATTCTCGCTCATCGAGCGGAGCACCTCCAGCCCGGTCTCGAACGAGTTCATGTCGGCGGCGCTCCCCATCGGCGTGAAGCTGGACATGGCGAGGACCAGCGCGGACGAGAACAGGTAGTGCGCATGGAAGTAGCCGAACGTGGGCATGGAGCCGTTGATCCACCGCGTCAGGATGATGGAGTGGGTGTGCCGAGCGGCGTGCACGCACGCCTCCCCCAGCGTAAGCACGGGCTGGGAGATCTCCTCCGACTCGGGCTCGCTGAGCTTGATGAGGATGTGGAGGAGAGTGGGGCGCGTGGTGATGATGACACACTAACTTGTGAGTTGGGATGTGATTAGACACACCTCGATGCACTGCGTACGTACCTGATTAAAGGATAAATGCAACGATCCGACCGGTGTGCGACTCGTTTCCGGTTCCTCTTGATTCAAACGTAGATGCTCCGGCAGCGTTTCCACCCAGTTCTTCAGCGCTTTCAATAACTTCTGCACGCGCTGCAGAAACGTCTCGCTGTACTTGCGTCGACTGTACAATTTGGCGATCGTCTCGCCAACAATCCGCGCCAGACTGATGTTCGCCTTCAAGTATTCGGTGTCCGAGAACTGCTCCTCGTGCAAGGCGATCGGAGTGATCGTCGACGGCATGTCCAGATGGATATCATCGTCCAGGATCTGAGACGGCACTCCCATCTTCGAGCCCCACATGCGATCGAAGATGTAGATCGTCCACCAGATACGCACGCGGTGCTGGCGTTCCACCGGGTCGATCAACTGCGATTCGGGAATGTTGTGGTTCAGACCAATCGTCAATCCCAACCGCATCGCGCTGCCGATCAACACGTAGGCTGAATGCCTCCGATTCAGGTAATAGGAGAACAAAGACTGGATCGTTAGCAGAGTCCCCGTAGCCTGGATAGAATGCATACCAGCAACAAGAGCGTCTCCAAATGCGCGATGCTCGTCCGCTCCGGCAGCACCTGCACGAGGCTGAGCGCACGCGCGAAATACTTGGTCCCTGGCACCCGCGACCCCGAGGACTGCTCATTTCGCATGGAGTATGCCTCGCCAAAGGCGAAGAGCGCGAAGAACTTGCATTGGTGGACCTTGGCCTCGAAGTCGCCCGTCTGGTAGATCTCCTCGAGCTTCTCCGTCGTCGATTTGCGCAGGACCAGATGGTAAATGAACCCGATCTGCCGCAGGGCGATCTTCAGCAACAGCCGGGCCTGCTGCAGACTCGGCCAGCCAATCTCGCCCGCGGTGGCCGCACTGATGCTCTCGTCGTGGACGTACTGGGTGCGAGGGATGTGGGCGGTGGCGTTGCTCCCCGTCAGAAAGCGCCGGAAGCGCGTCGCAAACGCGGTGCAGGCGGCCTCCCCAATGAAGATAGGCGGCGCGGAGGGATCGTAAGGATGGAACCAGGCGCGATCCCCGATTAAGGGATTGCGCACGTTGTTGGGATTCCCAGTTTCCAGGTCCGGGGCTTCTGCCGGCACTCGTGACGGCCCGCTCCCCGAGACGCCGCCCCCCTCTGGGTCCGCATCGGTCGGATGCTCCGGCGCTCGGGGCTGTTCGCGCAGACGCTGGTTCTCCGCTAGCAGGCGTTGCAAGAAGCTGCAATAATGCTGGCATTAGATCAAACCCTGTGTAAACTGGAAGCGTGAGATGTGATGTGATAGAAAGTCCTCCCTACCTTTCGCTTACTTTCACCTGCCGATCGCGAGGCGTGTACTCGCATTCATCGGCACAGCCAACTTGCCGGCATTTGAGACACGGCTGACCCCCTGAACATTTTATCTTGTGCGAATGGCAGCGCTGGCATCTAGATTGGCTCATCAGCCGATTTGCTGGGATGCCATCTGCAAGGGGGGAGGGGGGTTTAGTAGAGGAAGGGAAACATACGCGATGAATTTCGGCCGCTTGGAGATCTCGACCTCATCGGTCGTTCTGCTATGTTTTCTACGGTTCATCAGTCATGACGAGACAGAGGTAGTTGTCAAAAAAAAATTAGAGGAATTTGAGACCGGTGGATGATCGTCATGTACGTGGTTGATAGTTTCTTGAGTTTCCGGTTGGAAGGAGTTGGTTGCAGTTGAGTTCGGCCGGCAATCGGTGAATTCTGCCGACCTCGACCTTCCGACCGATCCCCGATTAGGCATGAAGGCATTGGATGGATGAATGAATGAATGAATGGAATGTTCGACTCCCGTCGGAAATGTAGGTACGATAGGTAAGTTACTACCTTAGTACCTAGTTGGTAGTAAGTAGTATTCGGCTTTTAGAATTAACTTTCAAGTATCCAGCTGCGCGTAGTAAACTCACCCCTTTAGGAATTCTGCAAGCTTTGTTACGGCCGTCAGTCGGGACTATTCGGTGATACTATTCAGTAAAACTATGTGTGTGTGTGATCTACAGTCGCGTTGGCTGGCTGGCTGGCTGGCTGGTGGTGTGGCTGGCTGAACCTTTATCTTTTGTACTGTACCTGCTCCGTAGCAGCTCAAATATCTCGCCACCTTTGCAAACACCCTCCCCTTCTATAATGGAGATGATTTGGTGGTAGTTGTGGTAATTGTTGATTGTGATGGTTCCACCTGGCATTCTCCCCCCCCGCAGTCCGTGTGACTGCCCAGTGCCTATCAAATGTGGTGTCCAGACTGGATGTTTAGGACTGCTCGTTCAGAGGCTCTCATCCCTGCACGGGAAACAATCCTTAACAACCTTAAAAATCCTAGTACATACTGACTCGCTCAGAATCTTGCTGCCATGAACTGCCTTGCTTATTTAACCAGTTAATCGGGTCGGGTTATAACCCACCCAATTGCCAACCCAAATGCGAGTCCAGCGGATCGTCCCAGCTGCCCAGTGGAAACTTTCCATACCCACTCATCACAGCGCGCTCGGGCTCTCAGCCCGCCCATCACAGTTGGAAGCCCCATGTGCTCTGCTCGGGTGTTGTAGATCCGACCATCGGGTGAAGAGCTCCTTCTTCCTGCTTGAGTGGTGATCGTCTCCTTTCAAGTGTGCGGATTCCTCTTCCGCTACGCTAGTAGACAGACGGGTTTGGAATTGGTCTGGTATTGTATAGTACCGACTCAGTAGCAGATTCGGCCGATTCTCCATGTCAATCGCTGAGTGGATGAATGCTCGGCCGGCGGGAAAACCCCTGGTTCTACCGGCGGGGTTGCTGCAACAAAATCAAGGCAGTCGTCGCAGATGACAAGCAACAATGGAATTGGCTCATTAGGAGACGGGAAGGGAAAAGCCCAATTTAAATCCTCTGGATTCTTTCCTGGTCGCAATGGGGGGGGGGGGATCCTCTTTCATTTCGATCCCGAGAAGCAGAAAAGCAGAGAGGAAGAATGCCACAATCGCTTAAAATGAAATTCCCTAGGGACTGGAAAGGGTAATCAGCCTCCAGCACTAGAGAATGAGCAAACGTCGAAGGTTCAAAGGCCCTGACGATCGTGGGTTCTAACCAGAGGAGGAGGATCGGCGACGTGTTCGAGCTGGTGAGGATCAGTTCAATTTGAGAATGGAGATTTGCAGGCCTCGCTTTCGACAAGGTTCGTATTTCTCGACCTCCAACCGGACGGCAAAGAATCTCTCTCCCTCCTCTATCGCTCTCCGTCTCCCTCCCACCACTCACTCACTCACTCTCCTTCTTCCTATCCCTCCTCCTCCTCCTCTTCGGCCCGGCTTGGGCACCCCAATTCTCTCTCCAGTTCTCCCATCCCCTGATCCCCTCGCATCCTCTTATCTCCATTTAACTTTCAGTTCAGGCACTTTAATAGGAACCACGAAACCACAATAAGGAAACCCCAGGAGAATCCAAGAGAAGGGCCCCGCCCAGACGTGGGTGAGTGTGATTGATTAGTCCCATATGTGGGGGCACCGTGACAATCATGGATGGAGTCTCCGCGGAATTCTTTTCCACGCCAAGTCAATCTTCCGCCAACATCAATCCCATCCATCTATGGCAGGTCAAGCGCACGCCTGCTGGAAAGTAGATGCAAGAACATCCCCCCCAAGGAAGAGAGATCGAAGAAACCATTACCATAGCTAGCAATAGCTCCCAAGCCCACGCTAATTGTCGCAGCATGGGAGGCGAACCAATGTGGCCCCCGCGCACAACGTGGCTGTCTGACTTGACAAGATCTGGTGATGGCCGCGCAGGGCCCAGGCTTTTCTCACATGTGTGAATTGGGCAGGACGGTTTCCCTCCCGTTCGTCCTCTGCTTCCTCCTCTCTCCCTTATTCTCCTGTCGCTTCTTGCCACTTCTTCGGTTAATCAATCCTGTCTTTGCTTGCTTCGCAACGCTGACAAGAATTCAATCATTCTCATCAACTTCAGTTCCGTCTAGGTGCGGATGCCCACCTACAGGAGATCAGGGGTGTGCGGGCTGGTTCTCGCGTCGGCATGAGACACTCGAGGGAGTGCGTTTCTTCTTCAGGCTAGCCGTTGGCACAAGGGGCATGTTCAGGTATGCACTTCAATTGTTATTCAGAGTCAGAGGCTAATAGCTCGTCTCTCCTCTATGGTCCTGAGCTCTGATTAATGTGCGTCAATCTGCAGATTCCACCGGTCGGGCGGGGCAGCTGGCTCACTATCGCCAGTCAGGCCAGTTTCATCAACCAGGCCCTAGCCCGTATTCGAAACCTGAACACACGGGGTGACGGTCTGTTCGAAACGTCCTCAGTGGAAGGGTGTCAAAGTCACAAGATCACTGAGCTTTCCCGGGAGCCATGGTTGAAGGAGAGGAGGCGACGGCAACAAGCACGGTCAAAACTTAGTTCGCTACACCTCAGTGTCGACTCATCATCAGTTCTATTCAAAGTCTCCTGGTGTCCTAATCTCTCGCAAAATCGTTGTTAGGATCCTTTGCGCATTAAAAATGCCATTGACTTACATGTTTCGCGACCGATGTGACCCTTGGCTGGGATTGCCCGTCATTTGTCACCCTCCGAAGTATGGTTAGTGATAGGGAATTGACACAATTAGATCGGATTCACTGTACTATGAGATCCTCCGGGTTGATAAGATCTGCTCCGCTAAGTCCTCTCATGGTTGTTGACGATCGACTTTGCATTGACAGAAAGTGTTGGGAAGCCTCGCGATAGCATCACACCTCAGAAAGCTAAAACGTTCTGTGACAGTTTGGGCTTCATATTATATTCTTGACTTTCACAACACAAGTGTGGTGGGCTTCAAGCGAGCTCAACCACCTGCCATGGTCCCATTGACCATTGAGACGACGTAAGATATTACGAGCGCCGAGCAACATGCCGCTGGCTCACGAGAAGACCAAGAAAAGTGTGCATGCTTTATAAGTCGGTGTATCCTCGAGGAAGCAGGCCTCCGCAGCACGTATATTCAAATCAAGACATGCTCAGATGTTCGGATCATGCGTACATGGTGATGATGTGTCTGGTCTGTCACAAAACGGTAGACGGGTCAGGTCAGTTGGGCTATCGGTAGCTCTCGGCTCGAAAGAAGCGACCATCAGCACACGGCTCTTCCGCTCTTTCAATTATCGACAGTCGCATATTTGGGGAAGTGGACAGGCTTGTTGTGGGAGTTGTGACGTGGCTGCACCGGCTCTTTTCTCTGCTCAGCGTGACTGATGAAAACAAATTAGTACCCGAGCATCGGTTCGAAACATAAGCAAGACTTTCTCAATAACAGAGGTGAACATGGAAATAAGGAGAGGTGTATACCAGCGAGCGAACGGAGGCTCTCACCCTGTTACCTGCTCACATGGGGCAGAATGACCGCGACAAAATGAGCGTTGCTGTCTCAAGGCTATCAACACACTGTTCCTTCAACACTGCCAGCCTACGCCATCGATTTCATCATCTTCCGCAGTCTCAACGGTCTGCGTGAAGATTCTGCCCTCATAGCCACGCCGCTGGTTTGTTGAAATGATGGGTTATCTTCCTCTGGGTGCCCCTTGTTGGCCTGTTCGCCACGAAACACTGATAGCCAACGGATTCTTTGCTGGATATTATCCCCGCCAACAATTCGAACACGAAAAACCTCGAGGGTATAGTGCCAGAAGCCGGTGGGTACAGGTGGCGTCGGGAAAAAAAACATTCATCGAATTTGATATTCGAGATATTCAGCTGTATCTATTGAGTACTGGGACGGTTTTGCAGTGCTGTCTGCGCGAGGCAGCGGGTTATCCTTTGATCTTGGCATAACTGGAGCGAGCCCCTCTGCAGGACTGAGAGACGGTTCACATCCGACCAGACTTTTGTTGTGCAAAGATGGGCCTCGAATCCACAGGTCGCTGAAGGCCACAAAGAGATAAGGTGTCGGAAATAAGGAGAGATCAACTGGCTTTCCAACACCCATCGGTCGTACATCTTGACTCCAAATCGGAGACGATCGAGATGGCGGCCTCTCTGATCTGTTTTCCCTTCTTCATTTTCCCCTTGTTTTTTTTCTTCTCTCACTCTTGCAGCAATGTCGAATTGTCGACCCCGCTTGCTATATAAATGAGTTTTCTTTTTCTTTTGTTTTTTTCCCTTTTTTTTTTCAAATTTTTGTCATTCATTTCTGATGAATTTTGCCTCCTACGATTGCAGGGGGGAAATTGGGGGTTACCACGGTATACTATCCTTGGTTATGGTGCCAAACAATGGTGCTCGGGAGGCGCGAGCCGATTTCCGCCCAACTGTGGCAAGTACACCCACCCGGCAATCGTCTCCAGCCTACCACACTTCACCTTGGCTGGGTTCTGGGTCTCTTTCGACCAACAAGAGACCAGTGCTTTGTACCAGACGCTTTGTTACACCACCACCCCCAAAACAGCTTTGTTCCTATTGTTTGCCCCTGGCCTATAGTCCGTTTTTATACTTCAGTTTTGCCGGGCGTCATTCGCGCCCTATCGTTACCGCCAGGTTGCTAGGTCGCTGGGTTCTTCGGACTGTGTGTTATTGAGGGCCGAGACGAAGGGGCCGTGGTGGGATTCCCGGCTCGTCCTTGACCATGAGTGACAACGGCCGTCCCCCTCATTTCCCTTTCCCTTCTCAGACTCCATCTTCGTCATCGGATTTGCTGGAAAGTGATTCCCAGTTTAGTCACCTGGGTACTTCGCTGAATCGCCAGCAACCTCATGGCCTTCCCGGCTCCTACGAAGTGGTGTATTCTGGCTTCTCTGAGAACCCATCGACTGGCTCGCAGCTCATCGAATGCGATCGCTTCGGAAGGGTGCGTATTCCTAGGTCGGCCACATCGACTGCCTGGACCAGTAGCGGACGTGTTAGTCGAGCCTGCGAGAACTGTCGCGATCAGAAGGCCAAATGTAGTGGTCACCGCCCGACGTGTCAACGGTGCCAGGAAGCGGGCATTCGCTGCTCCTACGGTGACCGGAAGCGAGAAAAGGTGGCCAAGTGAGCGTTCCCAGACCCTGATGCAAACATTTCTAAAGTGTCTCTAACTTCGCGTGCACTAGGCAGCTTAGTGACCTGACAACCCAGGTCAAGGCATATGAGGATCTGTTACGAGAGCTATCGCCCAGGCTGGACTCGGAAGCGGCGAGGCAAGTCGAGCAGATTTTAACTGAAGTAAGGCTCTTTCATTACATTCAATGCATGGCTCCGTCTACCATCTTCACTGCTCACATGGTCTTCTTCCCTGATCGGATATGGTTTTAGAGTTGTATTGACAGGATAAACACAGTCAAATATCGACGAGGACCTGCCTGTTGACCCTCAGGTAACAACGTCTGCATCAACAGCGCCAGTCACGAATGATGCGTCAGGGTCCAGTGTGACCCCGGCTCTCACGATAGGTGCCCTGGACTACACTAGTGAAGATTTCGACCGACAGGCCATGGGGTTCGTGGGTGAACACTCTGAAATCGCATGGCTGTACAGATTGAAGCGACTCATACGACGATCGAGCCCTGCTACAGAGAATCATGGCGACTCTATTGCTTCCGCAAGCTTCTACTTGGACGATTCAGAGATCCCTCTCATGAAAGATGTGGACCCAATCAAACGGCCCCCTCTTGCAATCGCTAAGCAGCTCCTGGACACTTACTTCACAGTCGTGCATGCATCCTTCCCGATAGTCCGCAAATCGTTCATCATGAGACAAACTACACTCTACTACAATTCTCCTTCCGTTGGGCCTGGGGTTGGGCCTGGAAGGAAGTGGCTAGCCATGCTCAATCTGATCTTCGCGATTGCCGCCAAATACACCCACCCTCAATCCAGTGACGCTGAAGAGTGGCCTCATGACAGTGCTGTTTACTTCGCACGAGCACAGAAACTAGGCGTGATGGGAACGGTTTCATTAGAACATCCTGATTCGCAGCAGGTGCAGGTGGAGGGATTAACATCCTTTTACCTTCTGTCCATTGGGCAAGTGAATCGGTATATCCTCCCTTGGTTTCCCCTCTGGTGTCGTTCATTTGTTTTCGATTGCTCGCTTTCTTGTTCATTCAACCCCTGCACATGATTGGCGTACAGTGGTAGTCTAATCGTATGTGGCTCAGATCCTGGAAAATCTGTGGTTACGCCATACGTTCGGCTCTAACCCTGGGATTCCACCTTCGAAACGAAAGCGACATCAGGAACGTCATGAAAGAAACGAAATATGCTGTCTGGTGGTCTCTTTATTTGCTCGATTGCTCGCTTTGTGTTATGACTGGTCGCCCGCCTTGTATCAACAACCGATTCTGCACAACACCACTGCCGGTGCCGTTCACAGAAGAGGAGTTCGACGATAAGGAACAGCTGATCCTCCTTCCCGAAGTTCGGAATGCTCTCGTGAAATCTCTATGCCCCGGAAACCCACAGATTGTCGATGATAAAGGCTCGCCTGAAGCCTCCGGCGCCCAAGTGCACCAGGGTAACAAGAGCGAACAGGATGTGGCTGGTATCCTTGAGTCTCTGACCTCGATGCCCAATTCTGCGCTTTACTTCCTGTATATCGTCGACTTAGCCGCCATTATGCATGAATCCGTTGAAGTTCTGTATGCTCCAGGGACAGCTCGCAAGCCATTGCATGAGATTGAGGGAGCCATCTCTGCTTTAAACAGCAAGGTGGATGCTTGGCTTGCGAGACTCCCAGCGGCATTTCACTTATCGCAGGGAAAGAAGGCATTTCAGAGAGAGCGGACAAACTTGGCATTTCGCTTCTACAGTGCCAAGATTCTTATAACCCAGCCTTGCCTCAATCACCTTTCCCAGGCGACCGATGTCAATGAACTCCCGGGAAGTTTCTGTGAGATGATGGCAATGATGTGTGTGGAGTCGGCAGACCAGATGCTCGATCTGTTGCCCGTTTCACCCGATCTTGCTTGGGTCTACCGGGTCTCTCCTTGCTGGTATCTCTTGCATTACCTAATGCAGTCGACTACGATTCTGCTCTATGCGTTACTGCTTGTAAAGAAGCCAGGAAGCGTTGAACATCGGAAAGTTCTTAAGCGGTTGGAAAAGTCAGGCCGTTGGCTGACGGAGATGTCTCTGGAAGATCCGTCTGCTGAGCGGGCTTGGCTCGTGTGCGGAGAACTGATTTCCGAGAATGTCCCGGAACTCGAAACTGAGATTGGTGCTGATTCTAGATCGCAATTGACTGAGCGTCCTATGGTCGGCTTGCCTGCTGCGAAACCCCGTCCTTCCGACTGACTTTTCCGGTGGCCACTAGTGCTATCTTGATTTCAGTGTGCCGAAGAGGACCAGAGAGAACCGATTGCTCCAAGGAGACTCTATTCCCCACATCCTCTATCGGTCCTGCGGCTTCGGCTCTGCAACGGGATTACTTTTCTTTTCCTTAGCTGATTCAACTGCACCCTAACCCCACATATACCCCCTCATAGAATTGGAAAAGGTCTCATGTTGTCAGTTGATCTGATTTTGAGCCTTTGAATACGTGCCGGGAAGGAAATCGTGAGAGCGGATATACGATGCGCTTGCGGAGCCTACCGGTCTGTACTTGTTGATGGTTCCTCTTTATCATCTGAGCAGAAAGCAAACACTCACTATAAAGCCCCTGACGTTTTATTCCAGAGTATAGTAATTAGACAAACATCAGATGGTCAGTCACATCCAGATGCGGGAAGGTCCATCCCGGAATTCCTTTGGCTGAATCCCAGCAGCGCGGATTGGGTTTCAGACGGTCCCAGCGATGTGGGTTGTTGGCCCATGCAAAGCAGAGTCTTGCTTCTTAGCTCTCATTCTTGGCCGACCATTGCCCCACGGTTCAATCACATCCCTTGGATTGAGTCCCGTCCTTGCTGGGTCATGTCTAACTAGCTCCAATCGGTAATGTGGCCCTTGACTAGTGCTTGGTTGCTAATGAAATCAATCACTTAGCACCTTCATTGAGTCGTGCCCAATGTCGACCCTGTAAATCTGCGGATTTCTTCTCCCTCTGAGAGCCTCTGAGAGGCGGTAAGAAGAAAGCGCAGTCACCAACTTGAAACTCCGCGGAGATGTGCTGCCATGGCTCATGCACGGGGCCAGTGCCTGCATAACTAATTCGATGCCTTGTTGCTTGCCTCCCCCTCCCAGTCCAGCGGTGGGCCCGATCTCACCCAGCTTGAACCATTTGATTTGCTGGCAGTCAAATCCGTGGCAGCGGAAAGCCCATTCTAGTGGAATAGTTAATTGAGCACTAGATTGCTTTTGGGCTGATCGTCCGTCGCCATTGGGAGAACGCTCATCTTGCGCCGTGGCTGATCCACGGTTGTAGCCGACGTCGGCCCTGGACCGGAGTTCCTGTTTTGCCGGATCCACGCCATCAAGTCGAGTCTGGTGCATTATACGCATCGTCCCGCTTACCAAAACGTTCAGCTGATCGGTCCTTACTCGGAATAACTACGTATCAGGAATCCACGATCATGAATGATGCGGGGCTCGAGGCCCGGACTGATGAGTGAAGAGCTGGAGTCTCAAGAGGAATGCAGGGAGGGAAGCATACAGGAGGCATAACTTATCTGCAGTTCAGCAAGATAACCGACCGTAACCAATCAGAATCTTAGAGTCGTTGCCTTCGTCCCAGGCTCCCTGGTATGCCTTCATTGCAAATTGCACTGATGGGCATATCAAATTGACACCGGGCCTTGACGGCGAGCGCTACGCCTGAGATGTACGTACTGATTTGGTCTGCAGAAAATTCCATTGTCGGAATTCTTCGAGCTGGGCCAGGATTGTGTTTTCCGTAGCCCGATGATCCTCTTCTCTCAGGCTTCAGCCCTTGAGATACAGATCTGGCTTTAACCCGCACATGGCACTGTTAATCTGCTAACTACAGAAGATCGTGGCAGAACAGCCTATCCAGTTCGATTGACTGGGATGTTTTCACAGTAGCTGTATCCCACTACTATAGACATGCTTGCACCGTTTCATAATGGAGGAAAGCCATCTCGTTCATTCACTGCAGATTCCCGCCTTGGGCCTTTCTTCCTCGCCAGCAACCTAGTCTAAGACTTTTCCACCCAAAGACATCGAACCTTCGAATCTCGAATCCGCTATGGACGGTCGAAACACATCACCCCAATCGACTGAAACGGAAGGAGTCTATTTTATTGAAATGTGGAGGAGCGCGAAAAGTTTGCAGATCGTCGAATCACCCCTCCCCTCCCCCTTTCTGTCTTCCCCAGACCAGTTGCATTGGAGCAGCTATCTATTGGCGGTTGAGGGACTTGAGGCCATTCTGGCGAAAATCTTCCATCGGGCTGTAAGCGAGACTCTTGAAGTGCGTACTGTGTAGATGCAAATTATGATTTGCCACACTTGGTATGATCCCGGCTCCTGCCGCAATGGCGACCTTCCATCCAGAGTCCAGATCTCAGCCTCTCTCCCAATCGGAGGTCTTGATTCCTCCAAAGAGATATTCCGGATTTGAAGGTTCACACTGTGTGGTTTGACGATGTTGAGTTGAAAAATATTGGGTGCTGCTTGATGGCCCACCCTTCCTCTCGGTAGGTTACCTGCATTGGGCAGGACTTGCGGTCCTGGACTTTATCATTCATTCTATCGTGCCATATTCTAATAAGCTGTGATGGAGCCCGATGAGTCCAATCAGTGGCTTTCATCGGGAATAGGCGATCGCATCATCGCAGGTCTGTTCTGTTCGGCAAACTGACTGAGCACCTAATGGAGATTTTGTCGAGTCGAGAGAATCGCTGGAGTGTCGGGATAGCCAGTCTGGTGGCAATTAGGGAAAAAAGAAAGGGAAAAGGCCATCAACAAGCAAACGTACAGTAGCCTTCATGCACATCATGATGAATCATAGTCTCCATAATCCCAGCGATCGACCCTGGCCCGATGGCTATAGTTGCTTCTGCCTGGGGCACCAGGGCACCAAAAATGATTATGTAAAAGCTGATGTACTCATGAGAAGGTCAGCCACCCACATTGACCGCCTGCCGGAAGTGGCTGGACGGAGATGTCACTCAACCACCTGCTCAGTCCCATCGAGTCCACTGAACTCGGTAACGTACTTCCATTGAATGAGTTGTTGATCTCCGCAGAATCCATCCAGCCCACCTGAACCCTGGGGCAGCCAGTAAGGCTCATTGCCTCTACGCCTCATAGTTTCTGACTTTATCAATCTAAGATGCGATAAAAACCGCCCCAGATCATGTCTTTACGAGGGCCCATGAAGCGCTCACATCTGAGACAAGTGAGCGCCGCCAGTGTAGAGACCCTTTCTACTGCCCGGTCGTTGGAGGTCCCCCATGCTGTTCCCCCAGAGCAGCAGTCATCAATCCTAGATGAAAAGACGATCCGCTTAGTCTCTGCCAGTCTGGATCGTCGACAATGCTCTCTCTGGGTTCATGATGAGACCTTCTCCAAGGAAGAGATCCTGTTCAACCAGGCCGCCTTCAGCGATACCGGGGCGCAGATCGGCGATGTGATCGAGATCCTACCCGCCCGGTTCAACGGCGATGCTGCGCATACCTTCAAGGCGGATCTCGGGGCCAGGTCGTCACGGGACCTTCACGTTGAGTCCAACCCAACACTTCACCCGGACCCCATGTCCAAGTTCAAGACCTCGTTACAGGGTCGATGTCTCTTCGTCGTCAAGCCCCTGCCGCAGGAAATCAAAGCACGGCATCCCAGGCTTGAACTCTCTGTAACTAGTGCCGTTGCCAACATCTTCGGCTTTAAGAACCGGACCACCGTCCATATCTCGATCGTGGAGCGCGCGCAGTGTTCCGCCTCTCATGTAGACATCTCCTTCCGCGATCAGTACTTGGTTCGCTCGGACATGTGGCGGCTGGTCATGTCCGAGCTGGCGGATAAGATCGTCTACAAGGGCCAGAAGATCGTCTTCATGGGCAGTATCAAGGCGACCGTAAAGAATATCTTCATCCGCGGCAAGAAGGTCCTCTCGGGCTTCTTCTCCCCCCAGACCATCCCCGTCTTCCGCAGCGAGTCGGCCAAGTATGTCCTCTTCATCCAGATGTCGCGGGAGATGTGGGACTTTGATTCCGAGGGCACGGGCGATATCTTGTTCAGCAGGGTCATCAACGGCTTCCTTCCGGAGCTCTTCAAGCGTTGGGCCAATTCCGACGCAAGGCATCTGGTTACCATTGTGCTGTTCACCCGCGTGGAGTACGATGCGACGGCGATAGGCCCTGCGTCCAATCTCAACCTGGACAGCTGGAAGAGTGACTTTACGACCAATGCAGCTCCGACCCGAGATTTTTACCGCGTGGTCGTCAACGATATGGCTAGTGGTCATTGGACGGCGATTTTAGATGAGCTGAAGAAGGATTTTAGAACTTTCTTGAGGGATGTCTCTATCCTCAAGCCACCGGAAGAGATGCAGACGCCCACGGTGGATGGCATCAAGGTCGCCCACAAAGCTCAATCTGCAACCATCGCAGGACGGCCCAGCACTGCTCTGCGCGGCAATATCTTGGAAGCGATTCACCTTGCGTCCTCTCACCTGGCTTATGATCACATCGATCGTGACATGCTTCACACGGGAACGTCGATCATCGTGATCACCCCTGGAAGCGGTGTTTTTGAGGTCTCCTACGAGTCGCTGGCTTCGACGACGGAGGCTCTTACTAACCGCGGTATCGCCATTGACTTGGTCTGTCTGAGCCCCATGCCTCTTCACTCAGTGCCTTTGTTCAAATATCGCGAGCCGGTGAAGCGACCTCAGACGGCCACGTACGGAGGAGACATTCGGAATGGAGGCTATTCTCCAGAGGCTCGTCCATCCTTCGCAAGCTTCGCTAGTCGCACGTCACATCTCTCGCCCAAGTCGGTCATGCATGGCTCGTATCCTGGGATGAGTAGCCGGCAGCCATGGTCTTCCCTTGCGAATAATTGGAACTACGGAATCCCTCATTGGCTCGATATCTCATACTGGAATCCTGACACTTACCGAGAGGCTCGACGGATTCTAAAGAAAGATCCGAATGCGCCAATCCCTTTCACTGTGACCAAACAATCGAAAATATTCGTGCCCCGTGTGCGGATGTACGAGATTCAGATGATGGGTGTTATGGAGAGCGAGCAGTCAAACATCTCCATCCCGTATCTGCTCGAAGGACAGGGAGTCACCAGAGGAGCTAGTCCCACAACCGGCCTGAGCCCTTCAAGCATAAGTCCATCGAAGACCCCCTTGAAGCGTAACTCCCCATTCAGATACCAGCTTAGTGACAGTCTGCGGCCGGAGCCTTTTCTCCAGAACATGTCTCATTCCAAGGATGCCATTCTTGCAAAGACGAAGAAGTCTTCGAACTCGGTCATTGCTTGGATGGACAATTATGACGACGGTGTGTTCCACGCCTTGCCGAAGCGTTCCCAGCCTCGCAGGTCTGCGAAGAAAAAGCGAACCAGTGAACCTGAAGTGCAAGTCTCCAATGCTCACGAACGGCTTTCCGCTCGATCTGTGACTCGATTGCGCGAGAACGAGAACAATGCCAACGAACGCCCACATTCCGTCAGTTCGGCTCCTCGGAAAATTGAGCCGTCACGCGCCGTGCAGAAGAGTCCGGTCTCGACCAAGGCTGCATCGCCCAATAAGCCGGCTCTCAAGCCAACGTCTGCTACGAGAGTGCCCCGGATATCGCGGACGATCAGTTTCGCCCTGCGGGGGCTCACGTCCATCGCACCGAGGGCCCAGGCAAGTACGGAAATCCATGTGGAACATGCCAGAGGTCAGCCGACGCAGAATGCGAAAAAGGTCTCCGGAATGCTCGCGGATTCGAGGAGCGTTGAGTCCTTGAGCACGTCCGATTCAGCGTCCACGAGAACCGTGATCGATTTGTCCACAACGTCTAGCACACCAAACACACCTCAAAAGTCCTCGCAGGGCTCTACAGCTACACCAACAAAGCCAATCTCGATCAAGGTTCCGCAGAAACAGCCCTCTGAAGATGCCGAGCAACCGGATCGCTCCGTAGTTCCCGAGTCTTACTCGACCACGACCACGGAGATTCCGATGATCGATGACTCGCGCCACGAGAGTCGGGCTCGGAGATCCAATCCTCGGGTCACGGTGACTGTGAATGGAGGCTTGCGCGATGCTTCTTCGAAAGGCCCTCACAACACGGCATTGGCCCCTTGGGTCCGTTCTATCAATCCGTGCAACACCTCGAAAGAGGTTATGCGGGAGACCAGCTGGTTTGGGCGCTGGCAGCATGCCTACCCCAGACCTCCCCATGTGGCCGTCGTCAAATGGAAAAGTTTGAAGTCCCCTGCCATTCTACCTCTAACCACGGAAGAATTCCCCACCGCCAAGGAGCTGGCCTCGGACTACTTCCAAACCCCGTATCGTGTCTTCCCGAATGAAGATGCGGAAGGGGTCGAGCCCCCAAAAACACGAGGTGTGCTCCTTCGCGAGATGATCTCCTTGCGTCTCTCACATGGCTTTCAGATCGTGGTTGGCAAAGCTGTTGTAGAAGCCTCTGGGCAGTACGCTTTGGAATCACCCAATGTATTTGACACGCGTGGGCTGGAAAGAGATGGTGCTACTGTATTTCTATCTAAGGGCAACACCATTCATCGATTGATTTGTGTGGAAGGGGCGGAAATTGAAGTGACGCGCTATACCCATCGCAATTCCTCCATTCTTGCCTCGGAACAGTTCGATGACTTCAGCATGTACTCGCCGGCGATGCGGACGATCTTAAGCCCGCAGTACGAGGCGAAGAACATCCGACTCGATTCGAAGCTAGAGGAATATAACTGGAACTACGCCGACAACTACGTAGCTGGGCATCGAGATTATCTCTTCAACCCATCCCAGCAGCTCCACTTCTGGCGCGTGCGCTATGTTTTGATTCCGATGCATTTGCACGTGAATTCCCGCCGTCACATTCAGACATTCAACGAAGACAACGAGGAGGAGATCCACCTTCTTGGTATCAACCAATTAACACGGATCTGGCAACGCCACAAGTACATCCCACCGGAGGAGAAGCTTTTCAATGCTTCGAATGGCAAGAAGGCCGAGAACCCGCTCAACATCATCTACAACACGCAGAATTCGTCGGAGGTTGTCGCCGCGGAGTTGGACCGGATGCAATTGACCGACCCCAGCTTGGATAGTGCGCCTGCTCAGCTTTTGCCCGAGTCTGAGCAGTTTGAGCGCTCCAGCATCACCTTGTCCACGTTGGCGCAGGCCATCCAGGGCGAGAAAGGTATACGGATGGAGGATCGACGGTGGCATTGGCGCCTGCACTACAGCTGCTTCATCGGGTTTGAACTCACCACCTGGCTGATTCAGACTTTCCGCGATATCGACACCCGAGAGGAAGCGGTGGACTTCGGCAACGAACTGCTGAAGCACGGACTCTTCCATCACGTCGAACGGAGACACAATTTCCGCGACGGGAACTATTTCTACCAGCTCTCGAGCGAATATCGGCCGCATCGTCCGGAGTCTCGAGGCGGTTGGTTCCCCCAGATGCGGCCGGATAAGGCGACCCCCTCGACTCCTGCTGCCGATCATTCGAGCAATCATTCCCGCGCGGAGTCGCGCTCCGAGTCTCGATCCGAGTCCCGGTCCGAGAGTGTGGATGACTCCATGCCTCAGGTGCCCAACACGCCGTCCAGAGCCAAGAATAAAGCTACAATCATGCTGTCGAAGAAGATGCAGTACGATGTGGACCCGCGTCGACGATCGAACCGCCCCGAGGTCATCGATCTTCACTACGACCGTCTGCATAACCCGGACAACTGCTTCCACATCGAACTCAGCTGGATGGGCACGACGGCCAAACTGATCGAAGACACGGTGCTGTCGTGGGCGGCGACCGCGGAGAAGTTCGGCCTGAAGCTCGTGCAGGTGCCCATCGCCGAGGCATCTGCGATCGACCAGACGCAGCCCTTCCGCAAGCCCTTCCGCGTGCAACTTAAGGTGCCGCCCCCGCGCGGGCCGGTCCCGGTGCCCTACAACCCCAACCCTTCGGCGTCCGTCTCGGCCCAGAGCCTCAGTCCGGATCCCCTCTACTTCCAGAAGGCCCTGCTGCGCAAGTTCGACTTTGTCCTCGACTTCGAGGCCCGGTCGGCGTTCCCCGCCGACGTCGAGGTGTCCTACTCCTGGGGCATCCCGGACTACCGCTACCCGCAGTTCATCCACCGCTCGGGCAGTCTGCTGGCCCAGATCACCGATGAGGGCGAGTTCCTGTTCCTGGCCAACCGGCTGGTGAGCACGCGCAGCACCGCGAGCCGCGACATGCCGCGCCTGGAGCGCATGGAGCGCGCGGAGCAGTACCGGGCACGTGCCGGCACGTACGACCCGGTTGCTGCGGACCGCGTCTCCTCGACCTCCTCCCCGCGTCTCTCGCCGATGGTCCGCCCAATCCATGATCTCACCGGTGGTAGTGGCAGCATCAACACCGCCGGTGGCAGCAGCAACACCACCAGTAATCCCAGCGCTACGAATAACGCCAAGGACAGTGCGAACCTCCCCCATGTCGCCCCGCCTGGCCAACACCCCAGCATCGACTCCTCCAACCTCTACCGCGCGCCCGAGCACATCCTGAATGGGATCGTGGATTTCTGTAACGATCCGATCCGTCTGCAGCAGTTCTATAAGGAGTCGCACGCGCGCCCGGTCTCGACGCGCGTCACGCCCTCGAACCCGCCGACCAAGATGACGGATATTCCTTCGCTGGAGCTGCCGGACAGTGTCGTGGGCCATCCGCAGCATATGCTGCTGCCGGCGTTGCCGCAGCGGATCCATTCCAGTGCGGTGCTGATGAATCCGTCGACGGAGGCGCGGGCGCGCTCGCGGGACGAGGGGAGTAATCTTGTACGGGGAAGTCCGCGGAGTGGGAGTTTGAGGCCGTTGATGTGATTCGATTCGAGGAAGAAGTCAAGAGGTTTGTGGTGGGGTTGCTGATGAAGACCGTGGGATGATTGTCGATGAGGTCAGTTGTGTATCTGTATGTGTAGTGGTCGTGGAAGGATACCCCTTTAGCCATGTATTACAACTTAATGAACAATTGTATGAGTATTTTATCTTCGTTGCCTTAGGACCTGTCAACACCCGACCCGCAGTTATAAATACATCTCAGCAATGTCACTGCATCCCCTGTCCACCACTGCACCATGAAACAGCCCAACAACCACAATTCAAGCACAGTCAATCTACCAAAACCTCCCCAAACCCACACAACACACACAGCCCCCCTACTGAATAAGCGTAACCTTGACCCCCTCGACATCAGCCTGAACCACCCCCCCCTCCTCCTTCCTTACCCTCACAATTTTCCGCACCTCATGCGCCCTCACCGGATCAACAACCTCCACCTCGACCACCCCTTGAATATCGCCATTAACCAACACCTCCAGCCCACTCAACGGCTCATCCTCCGGCTTCGCCAGCTGAAAATTCACCGGCACGACAGCCCCCGGCCTAATCAACAACGGCAGAGTCTCGAACCCATGCGTCTCAGTATACCACCTGCCGCCCTGATATTTTCTGGAGTAATCAAACCAACTCACCCACTCCCCACCTTCGTGAGTGTCAGGAACATAAAACTCCACAACCCCATCCTTACTAAACACCGGCGCGACCAACAAATCCCCCCCAAGCATATACACCGTGTCCACGCTCCAGGCATTCTTATCGTGCGGAAACTCCAGCAGGAGGGGCCGCATGACCGGCGTGCCGCGCCGTGCTCCCTCCAACGCACTCCGCAAGAGGTACGGCGTCAGCGCGATCTTCCGTTTCACGCAGTCCCTCAGTACGACGGAGCAATCCTCGCCGTAGATCCACGGCACGCGGAACGAGTGGCTCCCGTGCAGCCGGGAGTGTGTCGACAAGAGCCCGAACTGCACCCACCGCTTGTACACGTCCGGCGGCGGGGTGCCTTCGAAGCCGCCGATGTCCGAGGCCCAGAAGATGAAGCCGCTGAGACTCAGGGACAAACAGCCGCGCAGGGACTCGGCCATCGCTTCGTAGGTGCTTTCGCAGTCGCCGCCCCAGTGGATCGGGAATTTCTGGCCGCCCGCGGCGGTGGAGCGGGCGAAGAGGACGGCTCCTGACTTGTTTGTGGTTTCGTGAGTGGTGGGATCGATGTTGTCGGGGTGGTGGTGGAGGAGGGTCGTGTAGCAGAGTTCGTTGAAGGTGAGGGTGTAGTAGTTGTGCATGCGGGTGGGGTCGACACTGCTGTCGAAGTAGGTGACGTTGCGGTAGGGGATGCGTTCGCCGAAGTCGGTTTTGAAGCTGTCGACCCCGAGGTCGAGAAGGCGGCGCAGGTGCGTTTGGAACCAGGTGCGCGCGGACGGGTTCGTGAAGTCCACGATCGCCATGCCCGCTTGCCAGTAGTCCCATTGCCAGACTGTGCCGTCGGTTCGCTGGGGGTGCTTTAGTGAGGGGGGTAGAGGGGGAGGTAACCAGGGCGCGGCTTACCTTGATGAAGTATCCTTTCTCTTTGCCCTCCTTGAACAGTGGCGATGCCTGTCCCACGTACGGGTTGAGCCAGACACTAATCCGCAGTCCCCGTTCCTTCAACCGCTTGATATACCCCGCGGCATCCGGGAACATGGCCGAGTCGAACTCGAAGTCGCACCACTGGTACGACTTCATCCAGAAGCAGTCGAAGTGGAAGACTCCGAGCGGGATCTCGCGGTCCCGGAACCCATCCAGGAAGCCGGTGACGGTTTGTTCATCGTAGTTGGTCGTGAAGCCTGCGCCACAGCAGACAAAAAGCATCAGCATTAACATCCCAGAACGCCCACCACCACATCCGAAGGGGAACATACTAGTCGTCAACCAAAGATTATAACTCCAAGCCGGCACCAAACTCGGCCTTCCCGTCAAGGCCGTATACCTTTCCAAAATCGCCTTGGGCGAGTCCCCATAGATCACAAAGTACTCCAACTCCTCGCCGGGCACCGAGATATTCACGCGGGTGGTGCGCTCCGACTGCAGCTCCAGACTCACCTTCCCCGGATGATTGACAAACACCCCGTACCCGGCACTGCTCAAATAGAAAGGGATATTCTTGTACGCCAGCTCGGAGGAGGTGCCGCCGTCCTCGTTCCAGATGTCGACCGTCTGCCCGTTCTTCACAAACGGGCCGAACCGCTCGCCCAGCCCGTACAGCTTCTCGCCCACGCCCAGGTCCAGCGCCGCCAGCATGTACCCCTGCCGCTCGAAGAAGATGCCGTCGTCCCACCGGGACTTCTCGGTGGTCTGGTCGCCGATGTACCCGATGGAGCGCCAGGAGTGGCCCGTCAGCTTCTTTTTGTTGTTGCCGCCAGCGGAAAAGACGAAGTCGAGTTCGTTGGGCGCCGTCGTCACGGCCAGGTCGAGCCCGCCGCTGCGGTAGTGGAGCGCTTGGTTCTCCTCGTGCGAGATCTGGGCGTGGCCGGTGGATGTGGTGAGTTCGTAGTGCGGGCCTTTGCCGATGCCGCCGGCCCTGTGGGACTTATTTAGTATGAGGGTCCGGAATGACAACAAAATGTAATGTTGTCTGTCAGGTGCTTGGGGACGGAGATTGAAGAGAGGAACAGGGTAACGGACCAGTGGACAAGCTTCACGCCGATAATCCCTTCCAATGGCGATGTGACCTGCGCCGAGACCGTAGCTATACGTATCACGTCAGTCCAAGCCCTCTTCTACTTGGCAGCTGGATCAAGACGAAATGAAACTCACCAGAGTTTAAAGTATCCCCACGGTGCCGCTGGAACTTGTTCAGGAGCAGATCCACCGTCTCGTTCTCGATGCTCAGTCGCTCCACGTTGTTCATCCAGTCGATCCGGATCCCCTCCTGTCATTTCCAACAAAAGCACGCGGGTTAGTTCTTGATCAGCTCGGTCTTGGACAAGGAAAACTCACCCGGATGCGCCACATTCCCTCGGTGAACTTCATGGTGATGGATGCGGTGTGTCAATTGATAATGCCTAAAGGGTATGAACTTGGGGGGAAAGCAATGCTAGACCCTGAGGGAAGGGGAGGAGGAGTGACCCTCGGTCCCTGGGTAGTGCAGTGCGTCTTAAGTATGAACCGGAGCATTGTCAACACCTCACCCCGCCCCCACAGTACAAGCACTGACAGACAGACCAAGATTGCGCCGGATGAATAGATGCCATTGCATCTCACGGGCCGGAAGACCGAGAGAACCGAGAGAGGGGTGATTGGAAGAGGGGTAAAACCCACGCAGTCAAATTGGCTAAATGCTGGATGGACCCTGGATTTATCCTTATTGGATTTGTCCACCAATCGCTTAGCCCGCCAGAAGCAAAAGGTCGCCGATGGGCTGATCCATTAATCATTAATTAATTTGAAATTACATGCGCACAACACTTCACGAGCATCTTTCATTCACGGCCGTCATATCATATATGTATGTATGTATGTATGTATGTATTTATGTATGCATGTATGTATGTATGTATGAATGAAGTTGTACTGTATGTATGTTATGTATGCTCAACGCTGGGTCGAGTGCAGAAAATACTCAACATGGGTATCATGTTAACACAAAAGCATCAGAACAGAGAATCCACTCGGAAAATAAACCCTACCACGCCTCCTCAACATCGAGAAGCCACTTGCGAACTCCCTCGCGCAGCGTATTATCCGCCCCGGCCAGCGTACGCTTGCGCTCGCGATCTGCTAGGCCGAGCTCCCCGTCAACATCCTCGCGGCAATGCTCCGCGGTCACACTGCGCACCACCTCTTCCAGCGCCCCGAGAACCAGCTTGCGACACTCAGTCTGAGGCACCTCAACAGGTCGGATTTCTTCCCGCGTGGGCGCTGGGGCATCCGATGCCTGCTTATCCTCCCCGCGACGACCACGGGATGGCGACGGCGCGCGAGAATGCACCATGGACGACGGTCCACTCTGTGCAAGCACCCGTTCAAGAGCATCGACAAGAGTGCCATCCAGATCCATCACGGGCTCTTCCACGAACCGTTCTTCAACCTCGGTAGGGTAGAAATCGTCCATGGAGGAATTGTTGGATGTCTTGCTCGACCCAGTGGCGTGCGAGAAGAAGCTGGTGAGCTGCGAGGCCGAGACAGACCCGTTGGACACGTACCGCGGAGTGCCGGGCTGCGACGGGAAAGAGGGCGTAAACGCCTTGCGCGACGAACCATGTCCCACAAGTTTACGTCTCAGTCGCAGTCGCTTCACTGTGAAGTTCCGGACATCCGCGATCACGGTGGTCGCAACATCCACCCATCGTTCGGAACCATCGGCGTTGAGACACAGGGCTTGGCTTGGTGTCGGCTCGGCTTGCATGGCGCGCTTGATATCGGCTTCCAGCGAAGCGTATGGTCTCACGGCCTGCAGGAGAAAATCGTCATGGAAAGTTCGCAGCCAGCCAGCGACGTTGGTGTTGGGTCCATCATTGTCCTTGAGACTACCGTGGAACCCGGAGACACTGCTCTGTGTAGATGCCATTGCATCCATACTAGTAACCGAGGTGCGGGTCTTCTTGGGAGAAGCCAGCGTGGAATCCCCAGACGACGAAAGCGACAGGAACCCTGGGAGCGGCAGGTCCACATCCACCACGCCGTCATCTCCACGAACGGCCATCCTCAAGGATGACTCCCTGGTCTGGTCCGTGGTCGACGACAAATCCGGTGCGTCCTCCTCAAATGAGATATGACTGTTTGTCGCCGGAGGGATAGAGATATTGCCGCTCGTATTAGCCTTGGGTGCCGCCGCCATGGGTTCCTCCGATGCTTCTTTGACCATCTGGGCAAGTGTCGGAGGGTTCCGTCTGGGTGGGTTTGTATAAGCAGACACCGATCGCTTGCGCGCTTCAGATGGCGCAGGGGCGTCACTAGCGTCCGATGACTCCTGGCGAGAGCTCCACAAGCCAGAGAATAATGTACCCCAGCGACCACTCGCGGGAGGTATCTGGCCATTGGCACAGGTTGCCGAGGTTTCGGACCGCCGCAGATTCTTTAGAAGAGTTTCTGACGCCAGGCTGTCACGTCCTTCGGTCACACTTGGATCCGACCCCATCCGCTCAGACCGGCTCTGCGAGGCGAAGTGCGGGACGGGAACGGTACTACTCGGAGTAGTGGTCGAAGTGGTGGCTGCACTCGTATTCCGCGGTCGCATGTCTCTAGTATGGATAGGAACCCCTAAGGCTCGGATCGAGCGAGCATCTGAGCCCCTGCGCTTCGCACCAAAATCAGGCGGAATCATGGGCTCGGGCTCTTCCGCTGAACGATGGGCCGTCTCATTGGACGAAACACTCACAGAACGCTGGTGCTGCTCTCTCTCATTAAGGTTGAGGCGCTGGGCACGAGACCGTCGTTCCATCACTCTCCGCAACGCCTCCTGTCGTAAGATAGGAACATTAGGCGGGCTCTGGGAGACAGCACGAGTCGACGCCGCAGTGCCAGGACGAATCGGAGACGGCAGGGGCTCGAAGCGCTGCTTGGGCGGCAAGAACGCCGCCAGTAAGAAAATAATTCGTCTGGCAGTCATCTTATCCGGCGAGATGATCACGGTGCGAGTAGCCAGGATCGGATCGGCATCTTGCTGAGCCTTCTGTTGCAGATGGTGCCGCCGACGGTACCACTCCGGGCCCACGGCATTGAGCCACTCCGTATGGTTCCCCAAGAAGGCAGTAACCAAGACCAGGAAAAAAAAACTATGGTCTTTGTCTCCGAGACTACGGATTATCGACCGCCCTTCTTCACGCCAGACGCCCCAGCGGCTCTGGCCTGTGACAACGTAAGGCATCTGCAGAGCCGTGCTAATGCGACGAGTGCTGCGGATGGCTTCATCGCGAAGCTTGGAATTGATGGACAAAACATTGACCGGCAGATGAACAAAAGTCTGATTGGTCCTCTGCATATTCGGAGGTTTGGCCGGCTTCGGATGCGGCCCTGCCGAGGCGTCTACTTTCTTGAGTAAGAAGAGGATCTCGTTCCGAGACAGCCTCTCCAAATGGGACAACGTCCGGTTGATGATATCCCAATGATCAACCAACAGATCGATACGCTCATCCAAACTCGCAGGAGGAGATGCAAGCGACAGACTGTCCTCGAAGAAGCCTCCACGCCAACGATAGTCCGAGTCCAAAGAGCACGAAAGCCCTGGCTTGGGAGAGTCTGGACCTTGCGCAAACCGAGAAACCGGCCGCCCACCATTTCGGGATAAGAGCGGGATCTGGATTGTGATAGCAACCGCATACATAGGGGTTTTCTTCTCCTTGATCTTCTTGCGCTTCGAGACGTCCGGGAAGGGAAACCCTGGGCTCGGGAGAGCGTCTTGGGAGACTGAAGATGACAAGTCCGGCCTATCTGAAGGAGAGTCATCATCTCCGCCTTCGGGCAGATGCACACTGAACATCCTTGTCAACAGGATAGTGACCTTGGCAGGTGGTTTAGACTCATTACCCCGATCGGAGCCGCCAAACGTCGTGGAACTTCCTGTAGTATATGCTCGTGATAGAGAGCTACGTGCCGCCGGCGAGGCTGGGGAGGTTTGACTCGGTTCATCATCGGCGGAAATAATATGCATCTTGGTGGAGGAACCCTTGTAGCTGAAGGCACTGCTCCCGAAGATGCAGTTCAGCAACCCGGAATCATTCGCATCCGTCGTGCCCCGGGAATGGCCACTTTCGCCGAAGTTCCCACCTGGCGCCAGCGTAGAGCTACGAACCCGTGCCCTCATGAACGCGCCAGAAGACATGGGCGGGGATCGCCGTGTCTCTGCGGCCGCAGACAGCGGGCTTGATTCCACAACCGATGACTGAGGCAGATAACCCCGCCGCGGGCCGCGAGTCAACGTGGAGAGCGTGCGGGCATGGCGGGTACCAGTATTTTCAAACACCTGTGGCTCAAAGCCCAGACCATGTGAGCCTTGTCCCTGCGGAGTGGCCCGGGTATCCAGCAACACGCAGGCATCCCGGTCTCCCAGCGCGTTCTGGGCGATTATCACACGGAAATCCTTCAGGTGGTCCAATTCAACGCCGCCACCACGATCATCATATCCACCGGCCGTCGAGGTATTCGGGGAATTGAAAGCGGTATGAAGGGGGTACGCGTGCGAGTTGGATCGGCGGAGAAGGCTAACGTCAGGATAAAGCAAGCCCGACGTATGTTCCTCCTCTGTGACCGATTCCAGTGGCTGTGGGTTCTTCGCGGAGTATGCCGTCGGATTGAGAGTGGCCGCTGCAGTATTCAATAGTCGACCGAGCATGATGATAAAAAAATGGCTCGGAATGGAACTGCAGAGTAGCTAAAAAAGCGGGGAAGAGATCGCAGAATCAATTACGCAGAAGCGTTCAAATAAAATGCGCCGATAAAACAAGCAGGAAACCAACAGTCAGACCGATCAACTAGACTGAGCTGCAGTTCCCCATGGTTCAATTTCGCGAGAGAACGACCATGATCAGGCCGTAAATGGGATAAAGTGTGTGTTTCTGAGGGAGTTTGAGAGAAACACACGTCGCTTGTATCGGTCCTCTTGAGAAGGGTAGTGGGGGGGAGGGGGTTGGTTTGAGTTGGGATCCGTTCTCAGCAATTGAGAGTCAGTGGTCAGTGGGTGGCGGTGAAGACCGGAACAAGACAAATCCCGATCAAACCGACCAGAAAGAGGAATTGGAATTGAGGGATGAGAGGAGAAGGGGAGGAAGAAAGAAAGAAGGAGGGAGGAGGAAAAGTAGAAGGGAATGGAACGAGGAAGGGAGAAAGAGGGGAGGTAAGAAGAGGTAAAGTAGGTAGAAAGTAAGTGGTGGTGGTAGTGGTGGTAGTGGTGGTAGTGGTGGTAGTGGTGGTAGTGGTGGTAGTGGTGGTAGTGGTGGTGGTGGAGGTGGAGGGTGGAGGGTGGAGGAAGAAGTGCCGTGGAAGGGAACAGTAAGTGGTGCGTGAGGTGGTCTTCACTATCTACTATAAGTTAGTGCTATGAGTACTAGTTATGAGTACTATTAGTACTACCTACTAGACCACTACCGGTACTACTCCGGGCGTCGAGTTACTGAGGACTAGCGGTAGTTAATCTACTTTAGGCACTACTTTCCATTTCCACTCCCACTCTTCCGTCCCGATGCCGCCCGCGGGAGAGAATGAGAAGGAGGAGAAGAGGGAGGATTCATTCGAAGTGTATGAGTAGAAACGGAAAGGGCGGTGAAGAAAACCAAGCAACAACCACAACTACAACAATAACACGGGGCGAACAAGACGGGGATAAAAAAAAAAAAAGAACACATGATCTCAGCCTCATCGCAGATCGGTCTATCGGGACTACATCTTCTACTCCTTTTCTCTCCCTGTCAATCCTCTCTGGCTGCCCTGCAGATGGCCGAAAAAGGTCACACAAACCACCTCATCGTACATCGGCCAATCTTACCCATAGTACCAGTCATCTCCTGATCTCCTTGGGCTCCGACATGGCGGTCCAACACCTCTGATTCCCCCATTCCCTCCGTGATGACGGCAACTTACAGCACTTGCTTGCAGCCAGCAACATCGCCCGCACCTGCTTATCACCACCAGGGCATTCTTCCTGGCCAACAGTCAGAGAAGAAAGATTTCAAACAGGCATTGTAGACAGCGTTACACCAACATAATTGGTCCTCGGATTATCGTGACTGCCAGAAAATCAAAAATGAAAAAAATGATAATAAGATAAATAATCATCAACATGCTAAACCATCCATGGTATATTTTGACCCCCCAATCCAATGATGACCGGGAGAAAAGCAACAGAGTCCGGAGTAGGAATACTTTTCAACAAGCAAATCAGCGCTGCGTCTTACGCTTCACCTTGTCCACCAGCTTCTTCAAATCATCCGACCCCGCGTCTTTCGAAGCCTGCTTCTTCTGCTTCTTTGTCCGATCCTGGTTGCTGGGCGCCTCCTCCGCATGGTCGTCCCGATCGCGGCGACGCTTGCGACCCTCCTCCAGCAGCGCCTTCATACCGGAAGTGGGCTTGAACTTGGGGTTGGTGGGATCGATGGCGAACTCATGACTCTCAAAGAGTCGGGAGAAACGAGGATCATTAACCTCCATCTTGAAGTCATCCACCACGGGCTCCATCTGCTTAGCCTTGCCCTTGCCCTTCTTGCCCTTCTTACGAGCCTGCTTCTCGGCCTTCTCAATCTCCGTCATATCAAAGTGCTTGATACCCTTGTTGTTGTTGTCATCAACCATGAGCAGCTCCAGCTCAGCGCGCTTAGCCGCGGCGGCGGCCTCGGCGGCCGCACGCTCTTCCCGCTTCTTGCGCTTCTCCTCCTTGCGACGAGCAGCGGCGGTAGCCTTTCCATCAGGGTCTTCGAAGAAGGGGTCATCGAAGCCCAGGTCTTCCTGCGGGGCCTGTTCCTCGGCGGTCGGCTTGGCATCGTCCTGCTCCGCATCACTCGCGTCGCCATCGCCGCCTTGCTTGGTAGCCTTGAGCTTCTCCTTTCTGCGCTTCTTCCTCTCGCGTTCCTTGCGAATGTACCGCTCGATCGTAGTTTCTTCAATCTGAGGTTCGTTCTCAAAGATGCTGTCGCGGGTCGGCTCGCCCGCAAGTCCGGAGGTGAAAGTCACTTCCATCTCACCAACGGGTCCGTCGGACTTGGAGGATTTAGTAGGCTCGGCACTCAGCCCTAACAGCGCGCGCATGCGCTGTCTCTCTTCCTCCTTCTTGGAGATGTTTGTGCTCGACCCCTCGCCCTGCGTAGCATCCATGACTTCCACCCCGCCGTCCTCCTCCTCATCATCCGAGCTGTCGCTGGCAAGATAGGCCTTCAGATCGTTCTCATCAATATCCTTCCGGCTGCCACGGAAGGCGCGGGCCTGGGCCTCCTTGCGCGACTTGTCCTCCATATCCCAGGTCAGCTTGACCTTACTGTGCTGCAGGGCGTCGGTGACGAATTCGTTGGGCTGGTAACCGTCGGGGATGCGCTTGCACTCGTCGCGGGGTCTGTCGTCGTCGAAGTCGGTCTCGTCCGGCACGAAGCGGAGGTCGAAGAAGTTGGCACTAGACAGATACTCGGCGCCATCGACGAGGTCGTAGACATGCTTGGCGACCTCCCTGGAGGAGAAGGTCAAGATAGCGTAGAAGTAGCGTAGACGCTCGAGCTGATACTTGCGGAGCTTGGTAGAGTTGAACTCCTCGCCCTTATCCTCCTTGAGCATGGACTTCTTGATCTTCTCCTCCTCCTCATCCGAATCAAACTCCTCCTCGTCATCATCGAACCCCTCAAAATCTTCGTCATCATCATCACCATCCCCGCCCTTCTTCGAAGAACTTGCAAAGATCTCCTTCGGGGGCCCCTCCATCTCCTCGCGCTCCATGCGCTCCTTGCCAAACTCACTCGGATAGACCGAGACCTTCAACACCCGACCACCAGCAGGCACGAAGCTCGAAAACACAGCCATCAGATCCTCGGCGCGGATATTATCCCAATCAAGATTAACCACCGCAATGCGATCCGTGACCTCCCCAGTGGGCACATCGCGCTGCTGCTTATCCGGGAACTCCAACTCCTCGCCGCCCAGCTGTTCACCATCAGCCCCACCCTCACCCTCATCTTCAGTATCATCCTCATCATCCGAACTCTCCTCCTCCGAAGACGAAGACTCGAACCCCCCATCGCGAGCGGGGTCATACTTCTCCGCCCGCCGCAACTCCGCCAGCACCTCCTCATCATCCGCCACACTGCCCTCCACCTCTTCCCCTTCACTGGCATCATCATCATCATCCTCCTCCTCCTCCTCCTCCTCCTCCTCCTCCTCCTCCTCCAGCCGATAAAACCGCTCCAGCTGCTTCTTCGTATCATCCCGGGCCAGCTTCCGCCCGTACCTATCCACCGCCGCGTTGCGCGAGAAGTCCTTGTCGCGCAGCATGTGCGCGAACCGCTTGTCGAGCTTCACATGCGTGTGCCGTTTGCTGGGGAGGCGGTACCGCGGGTCGTTCTGGATGTTGGCGAAGCGGGGGTCGGCTGTGCATTAAACACACACGTACAAGTTAGCATTGAGCACATAGCATTCAGCATGAAAGCCGTCAAGCTCGGCTGGAGGTAATTTTCCACACAGTCGCATCATAAACGAAACGAAATGCAAAGGTGAAGGGCAAAGCATACTGATAACCGGGACATCTCCGCCAGCGCCGCCGCCGGAGGCGGACTTTTTGCTTTTCTTCTTGTCGGGCATTGTGCGTATCTTTGGAGGGTCGGGGATTAGAATCTGTAGTTGAAGAGATAGGCGAGGAAGAGGAAAGACGACTAAGGAAAGGATTCGGTGTTGTGAATGGTGGTTGTGGTGGGTTTTTGATTTCACCGAAGTGTGATTGCGAGAAAGTGATGGCAGGATAATTTTTTGGAGCGGGAAACCACCGTCCGGTTTGGCAAAACCCAAAGAATCTTCGGTCGCTGCGCCGGTCGCCGCACCGCCGACCGCCGCCGCTGCCCTTGGGATCGGGTGGTCCGTGCGCTGGGCTTTTTCTGCGTACTGTTCGTTTTTATGATGATTGAGGTAAACAGCTTTTCGTGCAGGTTGATGGTGGATATTGATTTGGATTTTTATTCTGTAGGGGCAGGTTATTCAGACAGAGCTGTCCAAGGACTCCACCAAAGTGAACTGCCAATCCTCTAATTTTACACCCCGTATTCTCGCAAAGCTAGACCGGTATCGAATGATGTAGTTTCACTATATCAAGACTGACTCTCATTTTATGCTACTTGCAACTTGCAAGAAAGAAAAACATCATCGTCAGATCATAACACAGATCCCGGTATTATATTAAGCAACATAGGCAGGCGCCGGGTGCTCCAGTGTATCATAGCAAGGCGCAGGCCCCAAAGCGTTCAGGTCATGACAGTCATTCCAAGCAGGCACAAGATCCGTATGTGCACATGTCGCCCCATCCCCATCCCCATCCCCATCCCCCGTCGACCCCAGCAGCTTCGGATGCAGGATATGGTCCCCGTACAGCGGCGGCGGCTCTCGAATGTCATGGATCGTCTTGTTGCAGATGGATCCATCCTGTCCGATCACCGAGGGGGTCATGTAGATGCAGAACGGGATGGATTTGGCCGTCTGCGCCAGTGTGAGCGTCAGTCTTTCGTCCGATCTTGACATACACCCGGCAAACATACCTCAGTAAAGACCTTCCCGGTGGCATCCTGAAACTCGGCGCTAACCACCAATCGATGGCTAATCTTGATGCGCTTCGTCGCGGTCGTCTGCGAGCAGGAATCGAAACTCGGGGGCAGGCAAGCCAGCTTGCTGATGCACCATTCCGTCGCCGCGGCAGAGTCGCTTTGGGAATCATCGGCGTGCCCCGCCGCGACTTCGAACCGCTCCGTGAAGATGGTGTGGTTCTTCAGGGATGTGATCGAATAGATGTTGTCGCGCGCCGACTGCGCCGCCGTGGCGTCCAGGCGGATGAAGTGCTTTTCAGCAACCTTGACGGTAACGGCGAGAAGCTTGACATCCTTGGACAAGGCTGTGAATTGGCAGTCGACGGGGAACCGGGAGCCGAAGGGGATGTAATGGCTGGGCATCGAGACCGAGTACTGCAGTTGCTGGTCGAAGCTTCCTCCTACTGTCTTCACAGGATGTCAGCCTGAGTGTTTCACATAAGAGCGACGAGCTGCAGTCACATACCGGCGAAAAGTCCGACGTGAGGTAGTTCGCTTCCAGGTCTGAATCGTGGTAGATCCGGATGGGTTTCGAGACCACGAGATTTCTCCTGTATCGGAACGCCACCGTCGCCTCGACCTTGTACGAGTGATAATTGTGCTTGACGCCCGTCACCGTCTCGAGGAACTTGCGCGGTAGTGGGATGTCAAAGGGGAACTCATACTGTCCTTCTGGCATGGGAAAGGAGCCCAGCGTCTTGGACGAGGCGAGTACTTGCTTGTGTTCGCATGTGCTTTGCACGCGGTCTTCAGCGATCATGAAGCCATCGCGAGGGCTGGAAGCAGCGCAGTCAGCATTGCGCCTTTGAGAGAGAAAAGAGTCAGACTCGATCAGATAACGTACACATGGAGCATTCCTTTCAGTTTCACTTTGATGCTCTTGATGCGCACACCTGGGGGAAAAGCAACGTTGAACGACCCGGTTATCGAAGGAGCCGTCGCTGAATTCCGTGCCTCGGGCATGAATATGCATGATTGGTCAAGCCTAGAGAGTGTGTTTTACATGGAAGCTGTGTTAGTGGTTTGCCATAGATCTAAGCGACGCAGCTACGAACGGACAGAGGGGGGAAAAAAGTCATTACCTGAGATCATAGCTGGTTATCTTCTGACGAAACATCAACAAGGCGGGCTATTGAGAAAATTTCAGTATGGTTCCGGTGGTGATGCTGGTGCGAGAAGCAAGTACAACTGATCGGTTATAAAGAATGAAGCCTTGGAGGTTGCGCATTCTTGAACCCTGGCTTCTATACTTCTCCTTGCATTGATGGTAGCATCCCGCAAGCACGCGGACTACCCCAATCGGGGTTGAAAGCTCTGATTCTCTTCATCGCCATTACATCATCTTCCAATCGAGGACGGGAAATATCGTCACTGGAGCCATCCCTGGGGGAGGTTGTCACGACCGGCCTGCTGCGAAGGGGGTGATGGTGCTTTCCTGGGATCTGCGGCATCTCGAACGGTCAGAAAGATTCGAGGAGGCTGTCTGTACGCGTACTATGCTTCCTTGGCTCGCTAAGAGGTTCAATGATTTGTTCGTATGCAAATGTACGTGACATGGGAGGACAAGCCACCAGACCAGAGAACACTGGCGACGATGTAACTATGAAAGTGATGCCTGAGGTTCCGCCAAGGGCGAGTACTGCCTCCACTGACACAAAGGGGTCACATGATGGTCTCAGTCACCGCCCTCTTTCGAGACATTGACTCTTCATTCTGTACATGACCTGAACTCGTTGTACTAATGCGGTCTTGCGCATATCGCGCAAAATAGAGATTCTCCACCCCTCATTGCCCGCCTTGAGGGGAGCCTGGATGACAGCCGATGGTAAAGACGTAAAGACGCCACAATGCACGCACAAAGGACCAACATCGACCACTCAGTATTTGTGCATCGTCGAATCTCGATCCAGGTATTCGTCTGATAGCCACGACTTTTGTCATAGTGTGGTCTGCGACTTGTACTGTCTCCTCTGCCCACCCAGTCAAGGTAGTCACGCGGGATCCCAATTTCGACGATGACCCCACCTTAATGAAGTGTGGAATAGCACTGCATGGATCGATCGGACAGTAGGTTTGGGGCTTCGAGGTTTTCTAGTCTGGTGTTGTAGCTCTGTGGAACGAAAGTTGTGGTTGTTCCTATCTTTGGCGAGGACGAGCATCTGCGTAATACACTTCAGGGAGAGTTTGGGTTTAGGGAGAATAGCGGGCAGTAGCGGGCAGTGAGTTGGTAAGTATACTGTTCCGTGTGAGATGGCCAGGTCAGTCCAATTTCAGAATTCGTTCTGTGTTCCTTTCAATGCTCATGTATCTCGTCATTATTGGTACTACTATGCACATATATAGAACATTATGTATGGGTGGTAAGCCGAAAAAAAGGGATCCTCTCAGTGGTGATATATACTCTCCCGTTCTTTCAGCAGCCGAAGTACCTCTTCTCGATCCAGCGCGGCTCGCGTTCCTCTTCAATCCGTCCGACAACCACCCGAACATTGGGGTAGACGGCGCTGAGTCGCTTGAGACCAATCTTACCAGCAGCACAGGTGACGAACACAATCCGCTCTTCGCGCACGCCGTGGTCGATCAACACGCGGACGGCCATCAGGGCAGCACCTCCGCTCGACATTTGCGGGTCCAGGAGCATGACATTCTCGTGCTCCTCAATCCCTGGAGGCAGCTTGAGGTAGTGGAGCTCTGGCTCTTCGTTCTTTTCATTTGTCTGGATAAGTACACGACCGGTGATGCAGTCGGGGATGGTGCGCTTAAGGGCGGTCTCGAGGCAGGATCCGCCCCGCAGGATTGCGACGGCGGAGACCGTGCCGGCTTGATTTAAGCCCTGGTAGGAGTTGTCGTGGGGAGTATGTACTTCCTTGGGGATATAGTTGGTCACATCCAAGGCTCTGTAACAGTGGTTCGATAATCAGTCGATTGCCTCTATACGTTGATGGAGATGTCCACTTACTTCTCGATCAGAAGGGCAGCAAGGCGGTCGAAGTAGAACACAAAATCGACCTGCTCTGTTGCAGGATCTTGCAGGATCGTGTTCATGCCGATGAATTGTGGTGTTTCATGCATGACGACAACGTTGGGAGACAGTTTCTCCTCCGAGGCAAGGAGACCGAGACGAGTGAGTTCTGCACTGTGCTTCTCGGACTTCTCGTCCAGATTGCCTTGAATGTGTTTCACGACCATGTCTGCGCAATTAGTTTGGAGACAGCGCACGGCATGGCTTAGGCTTACCGATAGCAGTTCTGTTCTCGATTCCACGAGGGATGATAAGATCTAAAAACTGGTCAGTCTAAGACAAGAGCAATTAGCGGGTCTCTGAGTTCACCTGATACTGCTCGCTGAGGTTCGACATATTTCTTGTAGGAGGGCTTGACATAGGTGAACCACTGCTTGATGATTCCCTCAATGTCTCTTCCGCGCTCACGGACATCACGCATGACTAGCGGTGGTTTAATCATTGCACAGCACAAGAACGTAGATGATGCAGGGACTTACTTCTGCGTCCCAGACAAATGTCCATATCGGCCTCTACGAAGATCTGCACAATGGTAAGCGTGTATGCGACCTGAAGAGCGAAGACCACCCACCTTGACATCCAACAGTTCCATGATGCGCGGGTCATGCAAAGCCAAGATACCCTCCAGGATGATCACGTGCGGGGAATAAAGTGTCGTCGTCTGCGGCTCACGCTGGTGCTTGGCAAACGAATATACAGGAATGTCTGCCTTCTTTCTGAATTATTTGAACCAGACGGATCAGTTTCAGAAAGAGTGTGGTATATGTTGATGATAACACCAAGGATGGTCACTGTACCCTTGTTTCAAATCCCGCAGGGTCTGCACCAAGACATCGAAATCTAACGACTCGGGACAGTCGAAGTCATAGTCATTGGCATGGGCTCTGGCATGCTCCTCTGGAGTTAAGCTTTTATAGAAGGAGTCCTGTACGACAGCACCGTCAGAAACCAATCATATTGCACACATCGAAACCCCGATAGACCGATAGGCGAGCTATTCGGGTACTGATAGATGAGATGTACCATTACGAGAATCACCACCCATGGCAGATTCAGTGACTTGACAATCTCCATTGCCACCGAGGTCTTGCCAGACCCTGAGCTGCCCGCAATACCAATAATGCTCAAATCAGCCCATGGTGGCGAGTATTTCTTATCCTTGTCCGTGGCAGACGAAAACACCGGTGAGATGGACTGCATGATTTAGATATTCCTCCCCGAGGAATTGACGGGCCGAGATACGAATCAAATGAGTTCAGAGGAGGCACCGGTACTCATAACAGGGGGGTAGTGGGAAGACAGTGAGGGGAGGGAAGAAGAAAAAAAATAAGAGTCCCCGGTTGATTGTCTCAGGATAAGGCTTTGGGGGAGGGACCCGATAAGACGGAGAGGGGAATTGGCAGGCGATACACGATACTTAGACTGCCAAAAGCATCAAAAGCATCCAGTGATCGCCGCTTGACTTCTTTAAGGTTAGCCTCGGTCCGTGACCTTCGCTTGCGGTTTTAGGCTTAGCTAGCTGCACGTGACCTAACAGCTCCCGCCGCATTTCCTTAATTTCTGTCCGCCTGATTTCTTCCTCCGCTTCTTTTCTCTTCTCTTCTTACACACACTCCCTTTTATTAGAGGTCACTCCATGGCTCGCGCCTGCGAAGCTCTCCATCTTCACAGACCGCCGGTGACTCAGTACCAAGGAAGTTGATCTTCCTCCAATTGCAATTATGTCTTCAGCAAACTATGTATGCGCCCTGATGTGTCGTGCATGCGTCGTTGCTTGGTTTTAACGGGAAACAGATGTCTCCCTCTTCCCCAACAGCAACGCCGACATGGCATCAGTTTGAGCGGAAGGTTGATGAGGTGAAGCCGTCCAAAACGTGAGTTTACCCTGTCGACTCCCTTTTGTCCTTTTTTTTTTTTTTTTATGATGATCTTGAAAATCAAGTTGGGAATCTCTCTGAATCAATGTGAGGAGAAAATATTTAACTTGTGTTACTGAACCTTGGTCAATGCGCATTGTTGTTCATGATCTTTCCGTTGTGATCGTTTGCTAACATGCTTGTGTTGAAAGTGATATCAATTATCTGGTTATGGACTACCTCATCACCAATGGCTACCCGGCTGCGGCGAAGAAATTCGCGCTCGAGGCCAATATCCAACCCAGAGCAGATATTGAGGCGATTCAAGAAAGAGTCGAAATTCGTACTGCGATTCATTCTGGGAATATCCAAGCCGCCATTGAGAAGATCAATGAGTTCAACCCTCAGGTAAGAAACATCCTCTCTTTACACAACCCCACCCTCCTTCGTATGATTAGATCAGTTTCATGCACCACTCGGAACAATCCTTCGGGATTTGGTCGATAAACACTCATCATCATCAAGAACTTTGTATGATTCGAAGTCACTTCTATCATGTGTACTACATCTCGATTATGGGAGCATCCTCGCTAACTTGCATCGAAATAGATCTTGGATGAAAATCCTCCACTGCACTTTGCCCTGCTGCGTTTGCAGCTGGTCGAGCTTATCCGCTCGTGCACTTCCACTCCTGATGGAGACATCAGTCCAGCCCTAGAGTTTGCGACCTCGCAGCTCGCTCCCCGGGCGCCCACCAACCCCCAATTCCTGGAAGATCTCGAACGGACCCTCGCGCTCCTGATCTTCCCGTCGGATAATCTCTCTCCATCCCTTGCCCCTCTGCTACAACCCGAGCTCCGTAAAGATATTGCCAACCGTGTGAACGAAGCCATCCTGCAAACCCAGGGTGACTGTAAAGAAGCGCGCCTGCGCAACCTGGTTAAGCTCCGTGCGTGGGCGGAAAACAAGGCCCGCGAGGCCAAGAAGGACATCCCCGACAAGCTGAGTTTGGGGTTAGGGGACAGTAACTCCAGCTCGGCCAGTACCCACGACAACAGTAATGCCGGCACGAGCCAGAATGGCTCGTCGAACGACACTGTAATGACCAATAGTGGGGACGTTGACCCAATGATTTCGTGATCGCCCTGGCGGTGATGTCTTTGCTGCCCGTTATTCTCTTGGTCGCTAGCATGGAGTTTGGAGCGATGTTTGCTTTCGGTCTGGGTCGTTAACTTGAGCTTAAATTCAGTGGTTCAACATTCCTGGTCGGGTCTTGAGTTGTAACTGCCGTGGCTGACAACCTGGCTTGCTGACCTATCGGTGGTTTGATTGCTTGACCTTTGTTATGGCTATTTCGTCATGGTGCATCTGTCAGTTGAAGCATATCCCATATCCGCTTGCCTATAACTCGTTAGATACACCACAGCGTCAGGACAGCCCTTGAATGGATGCAATACAATTGTACACAAGCAAGAGCCAAGAATCAACACTACAGCTCCGTAGCTATCAGCAAGCCTTCACCATGCCACAAGATAAACAACTACAACCCATTCAATCTTCAACCTCGAACAATAAGTGACAGCAATATCAGCAACCATCAAATTCAGTACCCAACGCCCATCATGCTAAACATTCAGCTAGTAATAAATCAATCCCATCCCGCAGGAAGGGCTCAAACCACAACCTCATCACAGCACTCAATGACGTACAACCCCCCCAGCAGAACAACCATATATACATCACCACCACCCACCCCTCCAATCCACTGAACCCCATCAACAAAATCCAAATCCAAACTCAAAACCAACTCTCATTCCCCCACCTTCACCACCCACCCAACAAAAAAGATATCAGCCCGAATTCCTTTCACTCAAGTGTCAATCGGCAACAACGGAAAGAAAGAATTACCGCCTCTTCGTCCCCCGCAACACAATGCCCCCCACCACGCCAGCCGCCAACGCCAACCCGCCCACAATCGCAATCCCCAAGAGTCCCTCCTTGGACACCTTCTCCTCGATCAGGGACCCCAGACTGGCCGCCTGCAGGTTGGCGGGCTCTTTCTCCAGGAGGAGGTCGTTGTAGCGCCGCGCCTCGCCGTAGTTGCCCAGCTTGTAGTTGCCCAGCGCCAGGTAGTAGAGGCATTCGCGGCGGCGCTCGGGCGCGGCCCGGAAGATCTCGGAGAGGAGGCGCACGCCTTCTTGTTGGTCAGTGCGGGAGGAAGATTTGATGAGGCCCTATCTCGGGTTCCTTCAGTTAGCTCTGCTAGAGGGGAAGAGGAGATGTGGGAGAGGTAGGTCTGCGGTGGGTTGGTGGGTTGGGTTGGATTGGGCTTCGGTCAAGGAGAAGACAAGACAAGAATAGGAGGGGCACATACCCAGGCGAAGTTGAACTTGGTCTGGATGCCGACGTAGTCGCCTTCTTTCTCGTACTGGGCGCGCAGGACTTGGAGTTCGGCCGGTTTGAGCGGGCTATATTGTCATCGAGAAGTGTTTAGCTGGGGTTCGGGATGCGGGGGAGGGTTTGTTTTGGTTGAATATGGAGGAAAGGACAAATACCTCTCTGCGTCCGCGGCATCTGCATCAGCGCTGGTTGTTAGCTAAGGTCAACTCTGCGGGGAAGACGGCTTCTTTTTCATTTTTTTTTTTTTTTTTTTGGTTTTGATGACGATGGGAAAGCTTACATGGTAGGTTGGAGCCCATGGTTTCTGGTTTCAGTGGTTGTCTTTACTGTCCTTCTCTTGGGAAACACCAAGCGTAGAAAGCAGAACACAAGAACCGGTGAAAGGTGACGAAGGATGTGATCTTTGGCGGAGGCAACTCAGTTTCAACTCGACTTGACTTGCTCTCGGTCTCTCTCCTTCTCCAGTGGCATCCCGTGACGCCAGTCAGTGTCGTCAGGTTTTGTGGCGGTGCCGCCTAACAAGTGGCTTGGCGGGGGACCTTCCAGAAACTGTAGGCGAGACGATGTGGCGCCGTTGCTCTAACAACAAACATCAACTTACACAGCTTATCAACTTACACCCCTTCACTCAACACGCTAATCACTATCAACGACACCACCACCACCACCACCAAACCAAAGAATCACCACGCAATCCCCTACCGAAAATGTTACTCGACGAAAACCCCGCCACTGTATGTCAAACCCCCGCCGCCCCCTTCTTCTTCCCCCCCCCAAAAAAACCTCCCAACTGATCCCCCGCCAGCTCATCCACCACACAATCGGCAACTTCAACATCCAACCCGACAAACAAGCCGTTACGCGCATCAATGACTCGCTCGCCACGCTGCAGCAGTCGCGCGAGCTGCGCATGCGCGAGGCCGAGTCCGCTCTCCGCAAGCTCTCGCGCCACCTCTCCGCCTTAACCAACCAACAGGAAGAAGCCGTGGCCGCGCACGACGCCGGCCAGCACGCCGCCGAGATGGTCGAGCTTGACACCAAGAAGTTCCGCATCGCCAAGAGCGCCACCGAGCTGGAGATCGAGAGCGAGCGGCTCGAGGGGGAACTGGAGATGCTCCGCGAGCGACTGGCGGATCTGGATGCGCAGGGCGTCGAGGGGGATGAGCCCACGCGTCGCGAGCGGGAGATGGACGATGCGACGCTGTAAGTTCTTCCCTGCATCCTCTGGGCTCAATAATTCAAAGAGGGTGCATAAGGGGGTGAGTGCTTATGCTGATAATGACGCAGTCTTCGACTAAAAATCTACCGATCCCTGGGTGTCGATATCGAGGCGGACGAGACGGGCAACTTCCATAAAGCCGTGATCCGGAATAGTCGCAAGGGCGACGTCCACGTCGTCAACATTGATCCGAAATTCTCGCGGTTCTTCTACTCGAATTATTTCTGGTCGACGATACAGGGGTAGAGAGTGTTACCTCTTCAGGATGGCGTTTCTCGTTGGTTTATATCGTGTTGTTGGGCTGGTTTCCTCGGCGTCTCTTACTGTATTTTACATGATTGCTTATACCCCCTCCGCCTCTGCTAAATCGAATCTACTTTTCTCTTTCCTTTCCGGTGAATATCCTCCTATCACGTAGGATTAAGTATCGATTGTGACTCGTCTGCCTCCGACTTTCCCTCCACCACCACCCCCTCACTCAGCCCCATCATCTTCAACTCGCGCAGCAAACCCTCGCGATCCCGCTCCGACAGCAAACTCGGCACGCCGCCCTTAGCCCAGAGCAGCGGTTTCTCCTCGGGGAACCGGCTCTGGATGACCGACAGCGCCTCGTAGCGGGTCTCCTGGTCATCGGGCGCCAGATTCCAGAGCGCCCACCACTTCTCCTCCTGCTGCAGCATGCGCGCCTCGATCTGATCCATGCCCGGCAGCGGCAGCGCCCCGCCCTGGCCCTGGGCCTGGTCCCAAGTCAACCGGATGGGCGGCGGGTAGGGCTTCGCGCGCAGCTCGGAGGGCAGCTTGTCGCGGAGCTCCTCCTCCCACAGCGCCAGCCCGCCCTCGGCCTCCAGCTCGGCCAGCTCCGAGGCGAGCTGGCGCTCCGGCCCGTGGACGACCTCCACGCCCAGCGGCGCGACGCCCAGCGCCTCGACCGCCTCATTCCACAGCGCCTGCCGCAACACGCCCCGCAGATCCACCATCAGATACACGAGCGGCAGCGCGCTCCGCTGCAGCGCCGCGCGCACCCCGGCCGACGCCTCGCGCCGGTTGACCAGCATCCCGACGCGCGGGCCCGCCGGCGCCTGCCCCGGTCTCTGCTGCTCCAGCCGCCAGGTGTGCGGCACCCGCCGCGCGATCACCCCCTCCAGCTCGCGGATGCACTGCGGCCCCACGCGCCGCCGGTGCGCCTTGCACTGCACGGCGACGTGGATCGGCTGCTCGTGGCCCGGCAGGTGCCACGTGCCCAGGTGGTCGATGCCGTTGTCGCTGCGGCCGCCGGTGCGGTGCAGCAGCAGCGCGGCCGCCTGCCGCAGCTCGGTTTGCACGGTGTACTCGTACAGGTTGCCGATGAAGAGCGTCGAGCTCCGCGAGAGCTCGTGCCGCCGCGCGAAGTCGATGAAGCTCGCGCGGTTGTAGTGCTTGTGTTTGGAGATCGGGGGCACGGGCAGCTGGTAAACCCGCCGCGTGAAGAAGGAGAGGGAGGAGGTCATTTTCGGGGTGGTGCGGGGGTGGGGTGCATAGTTGGTTTTCGTCGGTATTGGATCACAGAATGCGTGTGAGCTGATTTGTGATTGGTAGTGGTAATGTGGTAACGCGGTGGTTAAGGAGGGAGGTTGGTTGCGTGGCGATTATCGTTGGGGGAAAAAGTGGTGTGTGAGGGAGGGAGTGAGGGAGGGAGGGAGGAAGAGCGGAGCGGAGAAAAGGCCGACAGACAATCTCTAATCTTATCGCGATTTGCATCTGATCCTCCATCTACCTTGCCGACTTCTCTCCGCCTTGAGCGAGCTTCCTCTACTCTTCCCATACATACATACTCTTCCACCATCTCTTACTCCACCTCTCCCTCTTACTTACTCGAATTAATCCCCTCCCTTCCACCTCACCACACCACCACCACCACCATACAATATCAAGGGAAAAAAAAAAACAGAGTCCAAAATGGCCGACATCCTAACTCAACTCCAAACCTGCCTCGACCAAGTGCGTCGTCGTCCCCATCCCCATCCCATCCAATCCCCCAGCAACCCCAACCCACCCACCCAACTAACAAACCCCCCACTCAAAAAGCTAGCAACCCAATTCTACGCAACCCTAGGCTACCTAACCACCTACCACGACAACAGCCCCGCGACCGTGCCCCCACCAACCCAAGCCCAAACCGCGCCGGCCGCGCCCGCGCTCGCCAAAATCCCCAAGAACTCCTCCGCGCCCCCGGTCCCCGCCAGCGCGCCCCTCGCCGCCCAGCAGCAGAGCAACCAGACCCAACAGCAGACACCCGCCGAGATTCCACCAGCAGCACAACCAGGCGCAGCCGGCGCAGCCGGCGCGGAAGACACAACAACAGGCACAGCCCAAGACCCCGCCCTCCCGCCGGCGCCCGACTCGCCCCGGACGTTTGCGGCGCGGCAGCGCGAGCTGGCCCGGGATCTGGTGCTCAAGGAGCAGCAGATCGAGTATTTGATCAGTGTGCTGCCGGGGATTGGGTCGAGCGAGGCGGAGCAGGAGCACCGCATCAGGGAGCTGGAGGGGGAGTTGAGGCGGTGGGAGGGGGTGCGGGGGGAGAGGATGCTGCAGCTCAAGGCGTTGAGGGGGCGGTTGGAGGGGGTGTTGGGGGCGATGGAGGTGGGAGTGTATGGGGAGCGGGAGCTTTAAGTGTTTTCTTACGGAGTAAGAAGGATAGACGGGGGATGGGGATGGGGATGGGAGGAGGTGGTTGCTCAGAGGGAGGAAGTACTGGTTGATTAGCGGACGCATGCATTGGACAATGGATTAATGATGATTTCAACTGATTATGGAAGTTATTAGGTGCTGGGATTGCAGATCTAGGTGCTTCGTCTTTCGTTCAAGCAAAAGTACGAGCAAAAACAAAGACGTTGACCATCCCTTCTATATGTCTGTCTTCCTTCGTCGATGTTCGTCGGTGCTGTGTAGCCTTGTTGTCTCTCTCTCTCTCTCTCTCTCTCTTTTTGTGCCTGTGTATATCGTGCTGTAAATCTGTCTGTCCTCCTTGATGCGCACGCCGAAATGAATAACTTATCAAGAAAAACGCCAGTAAAATGAACACCCTTCCCTTCCTTGAACCATCCAACCCACCGGGTATAGAACGAGAAAAACAACAAAAGATTCACTTGAATAAACTCCGGTATTCGCGCATCCGCTGCTCCTGCACCTCTCGCTTGTCCAACTTCCCCCGGTTCATGCTCAGATCCGCCAGCTGCTGCTTCTTCTTGGCCAGCTCAAAGATCTTCTCCTCGATGCTGTCCGCCATGATGAACTGCACCGTCGTCACCGGCCGCGTCTGGCCGATGCGGTGCACGCGGTCGACCGCCTGCGCCACCGCCGCCGGGTTGTACTGCGGCTCCATGATGTACACCTTGGACGCCGAGGTCAAATTCAGCCCCACGCCGCCCGCCCCGATCGTCGCCAGCAGCACCGTGATCGCGTCGTTGTGCTGGAACTCCTCGAGCGCCTTGTTGCGCGCCGCCAGCGTCATCGTCCCGTCGAGCCGCGTAAACCCCGTCAGCCCGTTGTCGCGCAGCGCGATCTCGATTAGGTCCAGATGCGACGTCCACGCCGAGAACACCACGCTCTTGTACGGCCGCTGCGATTCGCCCTGGCTCTGGTCCTGGTTCAGGCTCTCCTCCGCCGTGGCGAGCAGCTGCGCCACCAGCGCGTTGGTCTTGGTGTGCGGGCCTTCGTACTCGCCCAGCTGCTTCACGTGCTTGCGGCTCTGTTTCGCCCGCGCCTGGTCCACCAGGTAGTCTTGGAGCCCGCCCACGGTGATGATGGAGTACGAGGCCGGGATCCAGCCGTCGCAGACCTGGCACCGGAGATTCGGGGAGTGGGTCATCTGCGCTTGCTCGAACGCCTGGGTCCACCCGGAGAAGCAGTCCGGGCAGAGCACGTCGAAGCAGGGAAGCACAATGGCCACGGCCGCTTGGCGGTCGACCGCGCCGTTATCAGCACTGGGCTCCTCGAGCCGCTTGCCGCACGTGGCACAAGTGTCGGCCGACGACTCCTGCATGAGCGTGAACATCTCGTAGGACTTCTTGTCGGTTGCGCCGCTGCTGTCGCCGCCCGCTCCTTCTTCCAGATCGATTGCATCTTGCACGCTCAGTCCCTTGATCCGCTTGCGGTCGTCCGGGTCTAGAAGCTCCTTGCCGTGGGCGCTGACTTGACGCAGGATCATCATGGCCTTCAGAATGTGGTGATACATTCGCCCTTTCATCTTCGATTTCTCTTCACCAGCAATCACCCGCATCATCACATTCGACTCCCTCCGGAAGAACTCATGGAGCTGGCGTTCCTTTTCGGTGAAGTTCAGCATGACAATCATATCCTGTCGCGGGGGCAGATCGATCTTGTCCTTGACTCGACGCAGCGTGAACGAATCCACAAGCACTCGCAAACTGGCTAGCACGGTCGCATCGCCTGTCTTGAAGCGACTCAGGATGTACATGCCAAAGCGAGCCCGATCGTCGTAAGGGTAAAGACCGAGGAATTTCGTCACGGAGAGCAGATCCTCCAGTCGGTTTTGAATGGGTGTGCCGGTCACAGACCAGCGACGCTGCGAGTTCAGCCTGAGGATGGCCTGAGTCTGGGCTGCGCTCTGTTCGCGGATGGTATGGGCTTCGTCCAGAACGATCCGGAACATGTTCATCTTGGTCAACGGACTCACCCCCCGTTTCGCTCCTCTCCCCGATAGTTCGCTGAGGACAATGCTGTACGTCGTGATGACCAGATCGTACTTGGACAATTCTTCCACATCGTTGGTCCGAGACGAACCATGGAAGACGTAATATGAAATTGCGTCCTCTTCGAGATGCTCTTTGATCTGCGCCACCCAGTTGTTGACCGCGCTGAGGGGCGCCACCAGCAGCGTAGTCTTAGTATTGCGGATGCCAGGAAGGCTCTTGACCAGCGCGGGATCTGGAACTTGCTTCACCCATTTGGTGGACTCTTCCAACGAAGTCAGAACCAGCGAGAGAATACTCAACGTCTTGCCAAGGCCCATCATATCTGCCAACAGTCCACCTAAGCTTTGCGGGGGCTCCTCGTCGAGCACCGTGCCACTGATGATTTCGCGGTATTTCCTCCCGCCGCCAGACCGGTAATCCCTTCGCCATAGCGAAGTGTTGTCTGCTTCGTTGGGACCGAATCTGCGCGGCTTTTCCTTTTCAGTCATGAACCAGAGTGCTTGCTTCTGATGACGAAGCAAAGGTGTGCGCAGCCCAGAAGGGGGCTCCATTTCAGGCAGATTATCATTGCTCTGGAGCTGGTCGAACATTTTCATCACTGCATCGTTGACTTCCTCAGCGGTTCGCACCTCATAGTTGACCCCTACGCGACCCCTGGCGGCCACGGACGGCAAAAACGCAGCCTGAGCCCTCCGCATCTCAGCGTGTGGGTTGAGTGTCGGCACTCCCTGTTCCACCGCAACTGGAGACGTAAGCCATACATTATGCTGACCGAGGTGCTTGCCGACCAGCGTGGCATCTTTCCTGAGGCCGTATAGATTGATAGACGCCCGGTAGGTCTCGGAACAGGGTACCCATGGCCATTCGCCCTCCTTCCTCCGTCGAAAATCCAGCCGCGCAGTCAGGTCCACCTTTACGGCAGGCGAATCCAATAACGGTGCAATGACGGCTGCTGTTCTGGCATCGATCACACCAAAGATCTTCCCATTTGGGTCAGAAACTTCAATGCGGTTGTTCCCGTGCGTTTGCCGATGCACTCCGAGTTTCATTGACGGCCAGTCGTGCGTTGAGTCTGCGAAAAGAGAATGGGTCGAAGGCTTCGGAACCAACTGCGCTTGCACCGTCGCCCCCTCAATCTTCCCATAACATACCCTCTGTAGACTGAGATCATTAGACCCAGTGACCTGTATCTCATCGTCGTCGGTGGCTGCAGCTGATACATCTACCGCAAGGAGTTAGCCGGTCAACACAGGGCTCCCAACTGAGTTTCAGACGTCCTATGCATACCTGTAGTCAAGTCTACGACATTCCCGGTGGACGAAGACGAATCCGCCTGATCCCGCCCTTCCTTCATCCATCCGCCGAGTTCCGAGTTCCCAGTCCCGGAGAAGTTTGTACTTTGCCCTGCCTTCATTTCTTGATCCTTCTCTACCTTCACCTTCTTGATTGGCTGACTCGCACGTCTCTCCACCCCGTACATATTCTCTATGAGGCTCCCATGACGCGCATCGGGGCCGTCATCGTCGAGGTGCTCGGAGCTGCGCTTGATGCTCATGCGATCGTCGCTTTCAAAGTCCGAGCTCGCGCTCGCAAACTCAACATCGATCGTAGGCGCAGCCTGATGTACCTGCGCCGAAGCGCTCGCCGCATCCCCCGCCAGCGAAGGGGTTCGCGTCCCAGACCGTGATGTCATGTTCGAGTTCGCGAGGGAGTTCGTTCTCGAGGCGCCCCCTCTCTGCTGGCGGCGGCGCGGGCTGTTGAGGAGCAGATGTGCGGCCGAGGCGGTACCCGGCGGCGCCACGGACGAGGCAGGACTGCGCTGCGAGGCGGGTGTGGAGGAAGAGTCCGGTGGGTTCGTCGAGGATCCTGGGAACGATGAGTCTTCCGTGTCTGGTCCAAGGGTGTTACTGTTAAGGGATGGGGATGAGGGGCAATGCAACGTCGAAAAGAGGAGCGAAGACAGAGGTCCTTCGTCGTGCGGGGAATCAGCGACGTCGGGGGAGGAGGGGGTGGGGTCCTGGTGAGAGGAGGATGATGCGGGCTCGAGCTCGGGCTCCGGGAAGGCTTTACCATTCTTATTCTGTAGTTGTTTTCTGTGCGCCCGTGGGTTCAACAACATGGCGGCGTCGGAGGAAGCCATGATTGTCAGATGGAGTCTCCTTCAGCTGCAGGCGGCGAGAGCGAGACACGCGCGCGGGCGGGAGGGAGATCCGGGGGAGACGGTTTCAAGATCGCAAACAGGGAAGCTGGCGGAGAGGAAGTAGTGAAGGCATAAATCGTCCAGAATAGACAAGCGATGGGGATCAAAAGCAGTTCTCGAGTAAGGATGGTCTGTCGCTAGTAATCAGGCTGAGCATACACTCCGGAGGGTGGGAGTCCGGTGGCGGCGAAACGAGGGACAAGTGAGGGAAGGTCACAGCGTCAATATATGACTATCGCATTAAGCTGCTGAGACCCGAGGCCCACAAGTAGAAGAAAAGAGGAGTGAGACAAGCGTGGTAGAGATGTGAGAGGTGGAGATTTGGAGGGTTGAACGCTCGATGGTGACGACGGGGAGACGATGCCAAGAAGTTAGCGATAGATAAGATTGCGGGCGAGTCACGAGTCATGTACTGTACGTACTGTATGTGGCTACTATTGATGGCCGGGGTTCACAAAGACATGATCCAGAAAGAAAGTTCCCTTCACACGCTCAGCCTTCGATCTGCCGTTTGTCTTGCCTCTCCAACCCAGTCTCTCCTCTTCATCTTTGGTCTCCCCGCCCCTCATCCTCCGTTCGCCATTCTCCGACTCTAAATCCTCAGTCTTTCTTTCATTGTTATTTGAGCCTACTCCTCGATCTTGAAGGCAAGGCGAAAAAGCATTGATTCTATTCTTGATCCCTTTTGTTTCGCAACTGTTTATAATTATATGTACTCAACGCAGAAACTATATACCGGGTGTAAGTGTGAATAAAGATTAGGTCTCCCACAATATCCCACGTGAAGATCAACTTCCATTGTCTATGACACTAACCCATCCGATGAAGTTTTCCAACAAAAGCCATACCTTGCAAGTCGAAAAGGAACTCCTCATGCCAGATATCATGATACACGCTAAATGGGGAGACGAAGAAGAGAAAAGCGGAGAAATGGGGAAAGGAAAAAGCGTTGAGGAAGATTCCGTGTTTAGCACCAGGTAAACACGGGATTCTTACTTTTGACGGCCTCCAGCCGCTCGACAATCACTTTACGTTGGTTGCCTTCCATGCCCTCCGCGGCTGCATATCCGAGATCTCCTTCGAGATCGTCGCTACTCCAAAGCAGGTGCGCTTGGCCGCGATTACTGGAGACGGAGCTGTGTTTCTGGTGTCGGTGACCTGGCCGAGGTGGGAGCGTGGCCCAGCTGCGTTCTAAGTCTCTACCATGACTCAGCTCGTCAAGACTGTCGCGGCCATACCGGTCGTCCATGGTGACCGGGCTACCAGAGAGTGCCCTGCCATGGCCGGACGCGGAACCGCGGCCTCTGGACAGTTCAAACCGGTTGGGGTTGGGCAAGTCATTCGGAGGAGAACCGAGTCCGAGTAGATCGACCTCGGGACCTGTACCCAAGGACATCGAGGCACCAATATCCATTTCCTCGCTATCGGGATCATACGTGCTATGTTTGTCGTAATTTTCGTAGCTCTTCACTTTGCGTCTCTGAGCCTCCGTGGAGGGGCCGCGGAGGGGGATAGCAACCGGCACATCCACAAGATCATCCCAGACACAGACGCGCGTTCTTCTCGTCAATTCAAGTGGGCCATGGTCGGGATGCTTCAGTGTCTCCACCACATTCCATGCCTGGCCTTTCATGACTGCAATCTGTCTCGCAAACATGCTCTCCTTGAAATCATCATCTTGTGAGAACACACGGCGCAAAGCCATCTGTGTGCCGCTCCACCAGGCAGTAGAGGTTAGAAGCGGTAGGAAATGGTCACGGGTCTTCTGCGAAAATGGTTGGCCGATCAAAGATACGGGCAGGAACAACCAGCCGAATGGGAAACTCCGCCACTGAGAGATATTAGCACGAGCCATGCAGATTGAAATATTCGTCATTCAACTTACCGCATCGGGATGTTTCCATGGCCACGAGAGACTGTTATCGATGGCACCAATTTGGATGGTTGCATAGGGTTCGGTTGCGTTCAAGGGAGTCCCTGTGCGACTCACGGCAAGCATGGACTCATGTCTCCGGTAGGGATGAGGCGCAGTTGTCGCTCCGTCGGAATTGACTGCTACCGGGCGCGCAGGGGGCAAGTCATCGTCATCATTTTCTTGCCGCTGCTGCTGCGCACCATTGGGTTTCGGCGGATCAGCAACAATGGAGACTTCCTCGGTTTTCCAATCAATCTTAATCATCCAATTGTCGAGACCTCGGTCCGTGTTGCGCATGATGTAGTCTAGGATCACGAGCTTCTCCAGCTCTTCCCTGAACGACTGCTTCAGGCTTTCCGTCCAGTAGAACCGCCGCTCTCTGCTTTCCTCACGCGGTGACGGAGTTTGCGTCTGACCGTCGTGGTATGCTTCTTCATCTTCATCGTCCGAGTGTATTCCAGAAGGGCGACATGCTTCATTCCACGGACGCTTCTTTCGCTTGGGAGCATCTTCTGCCCTGAACCCGGTATTGGTTTGATCGGGCCAAGGATGGTCGCGCAGGAAGAGGTTTGCATCCTTGTAGCCTTTGAGGAAGACCTGGAAACTACCGGCCTTGGGCGGGAGGGACTTCTTGCCCATCCAAGCTTTTCTGCGGTCCCAAAAGTCGTAGAAGAAGGACTTCGAGGACAGCCAGACAATATCGGTATAAGGAACGAGATTGGTTTGCAGTCGAGAGTCGAGAACATATGCTGCTGCTTCGGAGACATAGGATAGGTTGGGAATGAGACAAGCTCGACCGAAGAAGCATGGGAACAGGTTGCGGTGAATCCATTTAGTCCATTTCGGGTTGCGAGATGCATAGGGTTCTTCATCCTTGGGCTTGAAGACTCCCACCACCTTACCCTCACTGTTCCGCGCGAAATAACTACCCGAACTGCCCTGGGAGATCATTCGGGGATGGACCCCCATCTCAATGGCGATCCGGACACTCTCCACCACCTCTTCGAACTCCTCTCGAGCTCTCCGCGCAGCACCTTCGACCTCGTCTGACTCGAGAACCTCCGCAGTGACAGGCCGAACCCCATCGGGCGCCTGGAAGACTGAGTGGTAGATCTCTAGCTTCTCCTCCTCGAGTGTCTTTCCCTTGACTCGATTGATCTTGAACTTGGAAGCGAATTCTTCGGCCCACCGCTCGAGGCGCGCATTGATGGCTTTAATGTCCACCCCCGAGTTCCTCCGTCCCCGTCGGTGATACTGCCCACTCAGCCTCCGTCGCGGTTCGGGGGGCGAGGCCAGGCCGGTTCGTGCGGAGATCGGTGCATATCGTGGTGCGGATTGGGAGATGGTGTGGGAGTCGTGTTGTAGGTCGTCATCGTCTGAGTATTCGTATAGATCGTGGGCTCGGTCTTCTTCTTCCTGCGCCAAGCGGGCGTACCCCGAAGTTGCGGGTCGATTCTTGGGCATGGTGGGCAGGGCGACTGGATTAGGACTGCAAGGGCCGGGAGGCAACCAACATTCAGTTCATATGAAAGGGAGCACGAAGGGAAGGAATTGAGGCAATGGGGCATAAAATGAACGAAGAGAAAGGGAACAATTAATACGATGAGTTTAGCAAGAAAGAGACTCAAGGCATCATTGGCGACCGACAGCAACAGAAATGCAAATGAAACTGGGCGGGTGGAAATGGGTGGAGGGTGGAGGTTATGTTAGTCGAGTAAAGTAGGACTGGACTAGGTGGAGGAGACGGAGCGGGCGAGGGACTGGATATTCACGCTGTCATCTTCTGCTGTTCCGATACGGCTGTGGCTTGCCTTGCCTGTTTTATCTGGCAGAACTGTATTAATACCATCTCCGGTGCCTCGGCGCTGTGTTTTAATTGGATTATACGCTGCACAGGGTCCTGTGCCGCCACATGTCTGACGATACGATACGACACCGCCACGGCAGCTCCTCCGAAAGCGCGGGCTCCACCCAAGCTTTAATAACATCGACAAACCCCCTGAATGATGAGCAGAAGAGACGACAGTTGCTGTGAGCCATACATGTTCAATTCACGTAGTGAAGCAGAGACTCTCAATGACGACTGTCAAGCAGAGAACGGAGGCACAGTCTTACTCAGTAGGAATAAGTGACTTATACTCCATACAAAATACGTACTCCGTAATAGCCACAGCTCCATTGATCGATGGCTGTCCCGGCGAGCAAACGGTTGGTCATCGTGGCCGATTAGTTGTTCGACCCCGTGCGGGAAACCGGTTTCACTCGAGCCCCAATTCCAAGAAGAAGCGATCGATCTTAGGGTACTCGGTACATAGTCTGACCCCTAAAAGCTTGCTTTCCGAGTAAAGAACCGAAGGACCAGATGGAACCAAATGGATATCAAAGGGGCATGTAGGGGCACGGCAACAACATTGCCAGGACTCATTCCGGGTCTAGTACCGAGTAACTTGGTTAATCGATAATCATTTTTACTGTACTCCGTAGATAAGGGAGGAGACATGCGGAAAACAACCATGTCGGAGAGAACAAATCAATGGTTCGGTGGGTATTGTCTGCAGTGTACTGTGTACTTGTCTCATTTAGCACGGACATGTATACTCAAGTATATAGTTAGTTAACTTCAGTTCGATGACGGCATTACCTACCAGCCAAAACAAGAAAAAGAAAAACGCTGAGAAGACAAAAGAAAGTGGTCCGTAATAGCCAATAACTAACTCATGGGTCCAGCCCCAGCCGCCGTAAAAGGGCATGGAACAATCGATAAGTTCCCTAATAGTAACTGTAGCCTCTCCGGCCCTGCGCGCGCGATAAGTTAATCAATCAATCTCGTTCCACCCCCGACCACCCCGTTACGCCTCCTCCAATCTCACCTTCACCACTCCTCCTTCCCCCATTCGTCTTCGCGTTTTTCCCGGATGACCACTTTGCAGGCCTCTCAGGCAATTCAATTGATGGTCTCTTCAACGCCTTGTTCTCTGCTCCGTCATTCATTTCATTTGTTCATCGGGTCGAGTCTCTTCGTCTTGTCTTACGGACAGCCTCGCTGAGATCTTTCGCTCCTTATCCGTTATATCTGCCTTGTCCTTTGCCAGTCCAACTCGGTTGCGATAAAGCCCAGAACACGCGGGAAGAATAGATTCTCACATCGTTCCTTGAACGCTTGCATTTGGCTCGTGGGAAATCGCAGGAAGACATTCCAGATCAATCCTCCCTTTTTTTCCGTGGCTGGTCCTCTTCCCGAGCAGCGCGAACCTTCCCTCCTCCATACAACAAACCTCGGAGTTCTCGACGCGAAACCGCTTATATTGATTCTTCAATTCGGTCAATTGAGGCCGGATTTATAGTCAATCCTCAACGACATCCTCCACGGTGGCTTCACTCCTATTCCGGGCGTCGCCCATCGACCCAGCCCTCCGACCCCCATCGCCGTCCAATCCCCAGTCCCACGAACCCGCTTACCATCCAGGCTCGTCCTCCGGGGAGAGTCCATTGGATTCGCGTCAATCCACAACTGAAACTGTGACTGGAGCCTCGTCCGCATCCTCGCAGTACTCGGGAGCCATTCCGGAACTCAGCTCGCTGGACAAATTCACCCATAGTCCCGGCAGTAGCAGCAGTAACGGTAGCGCGTTCCCCAGCTCGCTCGGTCCCTCTTTGCCCGGGTTGTCAGCTCTGGCATCGGTCGCATCGGCGCCCACTTCCAATTTGCGGTACGTATTCTTGCAGCCTCTCCTCGCCAGGTGAAATTATGAAGATATTGGTTTGTGGGACAAGTCCGTGGCGGCTGTTTGATAACTACGGGTGGATGCCATCGACTTGATCGCGTGGTAAGCACGGTCTTTACTGACGAATCTTACGTGTCCAGAGCGTCGAGTAGCAATGCAAATCACGGAATGGCCAATATGACCTACGCGACATCATCCCCAGCGGCCACCACTGGTGGACAAGGCAATAACCCTGTAAGTAATAAGATGGATGGATGGATGGAGTTTTGGGGGCTTATCGCAACGGGGGGAAAGTTTCCTTATCTACGGACTACTACGTACTCTAGTAGTGGCAGCTGAGGAATTTTTTCCCCTTTTGACCTTTTGAGCCGGAATCCCCTCGTTTCTTTTTCGCACCCAATCTTTTGCTGTTATCAGCAGCCGCTGGGGTCTTGGCGCCGCACCACCAATGCCTTATCGCTCCCACCCATCAAATCTCTCCCGATCTTATCAACCCAGCGCTCTTCCTCACTCCATCCACTATCAGCGCCGTCTCCTCATCTTCCCCATCCTCTGCCTTTCTCTACCGCCCCATTTGCTGCTGAAAAGACCATGGCGACCACGTTGGCTGATCAAAAACGTCCTCAATTACAGCCCGTGTGCCAGAATTGCGGCACCTCCACCACCCCCCTCTGGCGCCGTGACGAACTCGGCTCCGTGCTCTGCAACGCCTGTGGTCTATTCCTGAAACTACATGGGAGGCCTCGTCCGATAAGCCTAAAGACCGATGTGATCAAAAGTCGCAACCGCGTCAAGACCGCCGGTCAGGGTACCAAGCGCAAGGTGAGTCCTCAACTCGAAAATTTTTCTTATCCGTGACGTCTCTTCCCAGCACCCGGTTGCTAACCCTTCTTTTCTATCTTCCTCCACAGTCGGGCGGTACTATCGATACCAATGGCCTCTCTGCCTCCCGATCCGAAGCAGGGACTCCACCTCTGGGATCGCATGGCAATCGTCGCGCGTCGCGAAAGACGTCTCCGGGCCACTCCGACCGATCCAATTCGCCGGTGCCGCGCACGGAAACTCCTGGTCTCCCTCAGGTGCAACAACAACACACCCAATCGCTGCACAACTCCAATATCGCACCGCAACATATGTTTGACAGTGTGACCATTGGTGACCATGGCATGAATCCGCCAAATTCAATGCCGTCGGTGCAGCTGCGCCAGCCTTCCCCGACCTCGACGTCCGCGGCTGGCGACCGTCACCCGGAGTCTCCCCAGACTTATGAAGGTCTCTTGGCGGCGAATACATCCCTGAAGACGCGCGTGAGCGAACTGGAGTTTATTAACGAACTCTTCCGCGGTCGCGTCGCGGAGCTCGAGCGAAGCGATGCGACGGCTCGCCGGTCCGAAATGATTGTGCGCGACTCGGAAGTCCGGCTGCGACGGTCTCTGGAAGAGGCCCAGCGACGCGAGGACGAACTTAAACAGCGGGTTGCCGACCTTGAGCGGCAGCTAGCTGACAAGAGTACTCCTAACAACATCACGAACAGCGACAGTCCGGGTGAACCTCTAGCCAAGAGAATGCGATTGTCAGACGTGGTCGAGCAACCAGCCGAGTCTCCGACCAAATCGCCCAAGAGCGTCTAACCCAGGAAGGAAGGCTCAGTATGTTGGACGAAAGCGTCCGCGTTGTTGATCCCAACGTGTATTCGCGCGTTGCTGAGACCTCTGATCTGATCTTCCTTGGTCTTTTTGATACCCTTTACGAGTCTTGTCATTGGCTGGTTGTATATCGGATGAACTAATTGTACCCTTCTCCTTGGATCGAATCTTTTTATATTTATTCTCTTTCTACCTCACTCCTACACAATCCCTCTCTTTCTGCTTTATTCTTAATTCCGATATGGGACGGGGAAAGATCGGTTGGTCGGCAATCATCAGCACATCGCACGCGGTATGGAATCTGCAAGGCAAACCACAAAACAGGACAAGCGAGAACTAAGTTTTGCCACGATACAAAAAAAGGAGAATGGATTGACCCTGTAGAATGACCCGGGGCATCTTTCTCGATGTTCAGTACTTCGATGTTTATCTTATATTCCCTGCAATCACAATGTGCTTTTCCCATTCGACCTTATGACATGTTAACCATACGACTATTTTGCTATCCGGTCGTGCTATGTTCTTTCCGCCGCGACGAGTATCACTTGATTGAAACAATCTAGTTGGAGTGTCCCCGCGTATACAATCTTTCCTCGACACTCGTAATCAAGACAGTTTTCTGCAGCCAGGACGTACACTCTGTATGCTCACCGAGCGGGCACCAGCAGCCTCGGTCATTCCCAGCTCCGGTTCCTCAATGATCACGCATCTTATACTGGACGAACCTGATCGTCTGCGTCTGTTACACGTTCTGAGAGGCATATTGCTCGAATCCCTACCAATCAGTAAAGACCCGTTTTCGTCATACCTTCTACCGTCCAGAGGTATACACGCTGATATCATGCAGTCTTGGCCTCGATATCCTCATCGAAATGGGATAGTATCATATGAATGCGAGGATCATGAACCAGGATTATGCTTCGGCTGCAGAGGCCTTCCGTGGGATCTGTGTGCCAATGAAATGTACCGATGGTGTCTTTCCTTGAATATGATATAACAGTCATGCCCCCCTAACCCTAAACCCCCATGGCTTGCTCTTGTCTCTTATTCCTACCTCTTAAAAAGCGTCATACAGGACAGCGACCTGAACAGCATGGAATTCAGCATGATAGGGACAATCCTGCTCGACCTCACCCTCGTTGGACTCGTCTACGCCGCCGCACTCATCTTCTACCGCCTGTATCTCAGCCCATTAGCACGCTTCCCCGGCCCGCGTCTCGCCGCAGCCACCGGCCTGTACGAAGTGTACTATCAACTCATCAAGGGCGGCATCTTCACCTGGCAAATCAACCGGCTGCACGACCAGTACGGCCCGATCATCCGCATCAAGCCGGACGAGCTGCACATCCGGGACCCGGACTACTACGCGACGCTGTACTCGGGCCCGGGCACGCACCGCAACAAGGAAGCCGGCTTCAGCTTCATCGCCTTCCCGCAGTCCATTTTCTCGACGGAGGACCACGCGCTGCACCGCGACCGCCGCCGGGTGCTGGGCCAGTTCTTCAAGAAGATTGCGATCCTGCGACTCGAGCCGGCGATCCGCACCAACATCGCGCTGCTGGAGAAGCACTTCGCGGCCCTGGTCGACACGCAGGGGTGTCTGGAGTTGCACACCGCGTTCCAGTGCTTCACCTCGGACACGCTCTCGCAGTACTGCTTCGGCCGCCAGCAGGGGTTCCACTACCTCGAGCAGCCGGAGCTGTCCAACACGTGGAAGCTGCGCATCAACTGGATGTTCGAGTTCTGTCGCGTGAACCGCCATCTGCCGTTCTTGGTCGTGTTGGCGCGGCGGTGGCCCGCCATGGCGGAGCGGTTCTGTCCGCCGTTTGCGTATATCATGGGCATGGAGCAGGTGAGTCTCTGGGGGGATGTATAGCACAAGCCCCGGTGATTAAACAAGATTGACGAATGTCAGGACGTGAGAAGCTTCGTACGCCACGCAATCCACCAACACCAAACCCAAACATCCACCCTCTCTCCCTCGAAAACAGACAGCCCCAAAGACCCAACACCGCCAATCTATCCCAGCATCCTCGCCGACCCATCCGTGCCCCCCAGCGAAAAGGCCTCGCCCCGTCTCGAAGACGACGCCATCTTCCTCATGATGGCCGGCACCGACGCGCCCTCCCAAGCTCTAGCCATCACCATGTTCCACATCCTCGACAACCCGTCCGTCCACGAGAGACTCAAAGCCGAGTTACTCGCCAACATCCCAGACGTGCGCTGCATACCTCCGTTGGAAACCCTAGAACAACTGCCCTTCCTTGTAACCAACCCTTCCCCCCAATCCCTCCCTGCAATCAAAAAAAAAAAAAAAAAAAAAAAAAAAAAAAAACAAAAACCAACCCCCGCCCCAGCGCGCCAAAAAAAAAGAAGGCCTCCCCCCC